>JANHFX010003779.1:0-69868 GCA_027560015.1 Chloroceryle amazona
AGAAAAACATATAAATTTAAAAGCATATATATATTAAAAAGACTTCTCCAAATGACAGCTTTAATATCAACATCATTAATTATGTCTGCTTACTCTGAATTTAACCTCTTGGACAGCTGAAAGGGGACTTTCAGTACAGCCTTGAAGTTAATGTGAATGCACTTATTTTTACCAAATTGGATTTTAATGAGTCTCAAATCAGAGATCCATTTAGTATTTTTCTAGGTTTGTATTAGCTTCCAGATTCCATCTAAAGGAAAAATACTAAGAAATTATAGTTTCAAAGATAGTAGATGGATGATAAGAAATTGACATGCTATATATAAGATATGGCAAAAATTTGCAGGTAGTGAACATGCACTTAGATATCTATTGATAATCTGTACTCTGTTTCACTCGTAAATAAATTTCTTCTGAATGCCATAGGAAATATCTATGGCTGTACATTTACCTGAGATTCACTGGTATTGAATAGCCACACAGCAATCTCATGATCCATTTAGATACATCAGTCTGAAACTATTAACAAACAATGTTGCTGTATGTATACTATCCACTATTTTTCACGGCATCCTCAAAAATGACATTTCTAAGCTTTTGGCACAGATACCTGTTGTCCCTTAACATCAGAAAACAAAAAATAATTATTCATTTAGTTCTCATTACTTAAAGCTTGTAAACAGTAATGAAAAGAGTGACTGCAATCCTTGCTGTTTGCCTTCCTTTTAACACTATAAAAGCAGTAAGATGGAGAAATCTAACACATTGATGTATGAAAACTATAGCTTGTAGGTATAACAGTGAGTATTGCTAAATTTTTTCTAAAGACTGACTAATCGTATTTGTAGGCATCAAAAAAAATCAATTTAACAGAATAAAAAGAAAAAAAAAAAGAAGTCTGCTTACCCAGGAACACAGGAACAACTTCTACTGTTACAATCAACCATATCACAAAATCTTTTTCGTCAGCTGTTGGAGAAACAGCTTGAAGCATACACTGTTTCTTATCTTTGGAATCATCAATAACAAAAACTGTTCCAGAACCTCTGCAAGTTTGAATGGAACTATAGATCTTTCAAGTTGATAATTAGACCTCTGGGGGAAAAAAAATGCTTCATTCAGTAGGGTAATAGCATGGGCAGAGTATTTGGAAAGGGAAGGGGTGAAAGGCAATGGGATAACTAGGCTGTTACATTTCTGGCCACAGCTATAGGCTTTGCCGTGACAGTCTCAGCTCCTGACTACTTGATATGTCAGAGTTGCAGGTTCTGAATTAAACTAAATATTTTCACCCATACAGACAAAAGAAATAAGCAAGACTGATCTGGAAATAATCCAAAATGTTCATCTGACTTGGGAAAAAAAATATTATATGGGGTGATTCAACTTTTTTTAAAATTTTCAAATTTATATTACATTCCTAACTGACACATAAATAACCTTCAATACTTCTGTTTGGTCTTCTTCAATGATCTAATATAGACACATTTCTTTATGCACCTTGCATTATGCACTGATGCAAAACATAGCCCTCAATAAAGTGCCTAGGGCACTGACAGTGCAGTTGCTACATGAGGGTAGAGCTTCACCTGGCTGGGAACAGTAACTGGGCTCCAGTACCCATCTCCTTCCAAACAGCCTGCATAAAGATGTGTTTTGCTGGGCTGCTCTGTTTACCATTTTCTAAGACAAAATGGGCATGTGAAGTTCACTGCCTATCTGTCTCCTGCTCCCATTAGTATATCTGTTCTTTAAACTTTTGACTTTTCTGCATCTATGATTCTTTATACCTTTGCCAGGTTTCTTTCTTCCTATGTAACAGCAAAATGAGGAATTAATTGTGGACTTCAAGGAGCAGGCAGTCCATACACTGTATGAAAATTTATTTTTCACTGTTCTGATAATAAAAATATTTCCAAATGTTGAGAGTTGTGTAAATTTCTAATCTAATATCTCACCAAATTATCATTGCCATTGTTCACATAAGACATACACATACCCAGCACAAAATAAAGGACCACAACATTCACTGAAAAGAACCTGTGATACAGAACATGATCTGTTAATATTTCACTGACTCTAATACTATGTTTTTAAAATTCTGATGAGTACAATCATTTGCAGACAAAGAATAAATTGTAATTTTTTTCTGCTACCTACACATCACAGACATACTCATTGATTTCAATTATTTTGCAAATTAAAAAAAAAATCTTTTAGGAAGGATCTCCTGGCGTTTTATGTGATTTGGAAAGCTTGCAATCCCACCTGCACTTTATCATCACTTCAGTACTGGATTTGTCCTTGACCTTTTCAAATCTAGATAATTCTGCCAGGCCATCACCCAAGAATTACACTGGATTGAGATAAGCTACTCTTCAACATCTCAAGCAACTTTGGTGGGTTATGAAACATAAAAATAATTATAGACTTTGAAAAATAATCTATAGCAAGGGAATTTTGTGTAAACAGGAATTCCTGTCTGCCAAGAGAAATGTCTGATATGTATTATATTACTTGAACGGAAGGAAAGAATACATGAGAAGTGCTTCTCTAGTCATTAAACTAATGACCAGAGATTCTTCTCCTTGAAGGGAAAAAAAAAAAAATAAATCTGGAGTTATAATACAGCAGATAGACTATCATGTATGACAAGTCCTTTAAGTGGATTTTCTGAGACACTCAAAGGGAAATTTGAACAGACACTTGACAACCAACTGCTGAGAATGGTTTAGATTAAGGTTTGGCTTAACAAAAAGCTCTATGGTTTGCCAGAGACAGCACAAATCTAGCAGGTAAGTTTCAAAATAGGGTATTTTATTGACCCAGCAGAGAAGGAAACAAAATTTTTGACTGAATGTGAGCAAGTGTTTCATCTTTGTCTGGTGTAAAGTATACATTTAAGCATTTTTTCACACTTATCCCACCAAAAACCTGCAGCTTTCAGGAAATTTCTCCCTGGTCTTAAATTTATGTTACTCTTGATGATCTTGAGGTTTAAAATCAATCTTCATAATTTAATAGGATGTTTGAACATATTTCACAAAGGGAAGGGAAAAATTGTAAAGGACTTAAAAATTGAAAACCCTGGATTAGTTCCAATAAGAGTAGAAATCAAAACTTGCAGAATTAGTAGGTAAGTGAAAAATTCCCTTTCTGTTTGTGTTCCTAGCCAGCCCTAGTCTCTGTTAGATTTTCACCACAAATGTGTTTAGCTAAAGGAGTAGGGTTAATGGTTGGACATGATGATCCCAAGGGTCTTTTCCAACCTAAAAGATTCTGTGATTCTGTGATTCTGTGAATTGCTTTTCTCAACCCAGTCATGCTTCTACTTTCCAACATGCAGACACTCTATTAACTCAGCATATTTTTTGCCATGGTAATGTCAACTGCCAAAAGCAGAACAGCAGCAGTGCTTCTTATGGTGTTAAATCTTCAAATACTTAATGTGTACTGTAGCTTGCATAATTTCAATACATTTTTAATTATATTTGGCAGAAAATACAATGTATGACCTAGCTTAAAATGCATCTCAGTCAGTTCCCTGCTATTTAAGCAAGAAATTGTCTCACTGAACTACAAAAGAAAGTCTGTTCCAGAGAATTCACATTTGTATTAAGCTTTCTAAATGTTCACATTGTAGATACTGTGGTCCATTTTCTTTTATTTTATTCAAGGACTTTTGCAGTCACATCTTCTGAAGTGTGTACCGGTAATGAGAATTTGTCAGTGAAAGTGATCATGTCAGGCAGGGAAAGTTATCTTAATGGTGTAGTACATGAGAGATGTATTATGACTGTGAAATGGCTCTGACCGATAGTGTGCTGATTTCTATGGTATTCTTTTCATAGGTCAAAATTCTCCTTTCCCTCCTACCTTTGGCTAAATCCCAACTCACTATTGGTGGTAGAATTATTTGCAGAATGTCATCAAGAAGTTTTCAGGAAAAGGTAGCAAGAATAACTTTCCCTGCTTGAGTGGATGACTTGGCTACAGAAAAGAAGGAGAGAATCACACCTTTCTCCTAAGGAATTCACTCCTGCTGTCCAAAGCCCCTCTTCCAGAAGCCCAAAGCCTTCAGCCCTGCAGCCAGCTGCTTTTCCCAGCAGCTGTCCCATAAGGTACTCTCCGTAGCCTGGAGCAGAGATGCTTACTTACTACCTGGAGATGTTTTCTTCAGAATTTTTTCTTGCTTCCACATTATCCAGAAATAAGACTTAATCTGATTTTTCAGCTTTCATCAGCATGTCTTCTGTTATACGTTAGTATTTATTCAGAGCAGTGTAGTACATACCCAGCCCACACTGCTATAACACACTGGTGACCAAGCAATACATGGGACTTCAGGGCATTGGGACGATTGTTTGAAATCTCAGGTGCACAAGGGAGTGTTTTCCTCAATCCCTCAAGCGGCAGGGAAGAATGATGAAAGGAAGAGGAAAACATACCTGATTAACACGTAGCTCAGAGACTTGTTCCACTGATGGAAAATGGGACTTTTTGATCATGGGGAAATTGATATGGCACAAGGTCTGCTGATGACAGATGCAGTTCATCTGTCTCAAAGGGGGAAAAGGATCATTGAAAGGTCTTGTCAATGTGACACCCATCTACAAGAAGCACCAGAAGGAGGATCTGGGGAACTACAGGCCTGTCAGCTGACCTCTGTACCAGGGAACATTATGGAGCAGTTCATCTTGGGGGCACTCACATGGCAACCAGGGAATCAGGCCAGCCAACATGGGTTCGTGAAGGGCAGGTCTGTTTTGACCAACATGATCTCCTTCTATTGCCGAGTGACCCACCTAGTAGATGGGGGAAAAGCTGTGGATGTTGTCTAGCTGGACTTTGGTAAAACATTTGACGCAGTCCCCCACGACATTCTGCTGGAGAAGCTGGCAGCTCGTGGCTTAGACAAGTGTACTCTTCTCTGTGTTAAAAACTGGCTGGATGGTCAAGCCCAGAGAGTCGTGGTAAATGGAGTTAAGTCCAGTTGGTGACTGGTCAAAAGTGGTGTTCCCCAGGGCTCAGTGCTGGGGCCAGTCCTGTTTAATATCTTCAACAATGATGTGGATGAGAGGATTGAGTGCATCCTCAGTGAGTTTGCAGACGACACAAAATTAAGTGGGAGTGTCAGCCTGCTTGAGGGTAGGAAGGATCTGCAGAGAGACCTGGACAGGCTGAATCAATGGGCTAAGGTCAGTTGTATGAGGTTTAACAAGGCCAAATGGCGGGTCCAACACTTCAGTCACAAGAAACCAGTGCAATGCTACAGGCTTTGGGAAGAATGGCTGGAAAGCTGCCTGGCAGAAAAGGAGCTCTGTGTGCTGGTTGACACCAAGCTGAACATGAGCCAGCAGTGTGCCCAAGTGGCCAAGAAGGAAAACAGCATCCTGGTCTGTATCAGAAATGGTGTGGCCAGCAGGAGGAAGGGAGTGATTGTGCCCTTGTACTCAGCACTGGTGAGACCACATCTCAAGTACTGTGTCCAGTTATGGGCACCACAGTACAAGGAAGACTTTGAGGTGCTAGAGCGGGCACAGAGCAAGACAATGAAGCTGGTGAAGGGACTGGAGAACATGATTTATGAGGAGAGGCTGAGGGAGCTGGGATTGTTTAGCCTGAAGAAGAGGAGGCTGAGAGGAGACCTTATTGTTCTCTATAGCTACCTGAAAGGAAGCTGTAGTGAGGCTGGTGTTGGGCTCTTCTCCCTGGTAACTAGCGACAGGACAAGAGGAAATGGCCACAAGTTGTGACAGGTGAAGTTCAGATTAGATATTAGGAAGAATTTTTTTACTAAGAGTAGTTAGGCAGTGGAACAGGCTGTCCAGGGAAGTGGTGGAGTCACCATCCCTGGCAGTGTCCAAAAAATGGGTGGATGTGGCACTTTGAGACATGGTGTAGTCGTCATGGAGGTGTTGGTTAGAAGGTTGGACTTGATGGTCTTGGAGATCTTTTTCAACATTAATGATTCTATGATTCTACAGTACCCATCTGTCCAGACACTGAAATGCAGAAAATCTGAACTACAACAGCCCCTTTTTAATTAGTTCCTCATACATTGTATTATTCTCTTACTGGTCATATTCTAGTGTGTATTTATTAGGGACTTTTTGAGCTATGTAATTACTCATATGTCAAGTATTTAGATAAGCATTATTGAGAGATCTCGAGACTATTTCATGTAATGCCTTATCATAGACTTTTCTGTCGATTCTCACACAATGTCCTCTAATGAAACACAAGACATCCTATTTGTTAATTTGCTATAACTTGTGCTTAAATATCCCTATTACCTGTTTGTCACTGCTACATAAATTAAATTTCATGTAGACCTTGTGGCCTACATGTAACTCTACTTCCCCTATTCTCTGCAAAACTCCTTTCTGATATGCTATTTTCCTCAAACCAGACAAACTACCAAGCACTTACCTTTCATTATAAACTTCTTCTCAACTTCTTTATGTTTATCAAGTCTTATGACATGCCCATCTAATAAAATGGAATAAAATACATAATGCACCTGGGATATGTTTTCTCATATTTGCTCTCTCCTTTCCATGTGTATACTCCTCTGATGCACTTAGAGACAAACAGCATAAACCCTATGAGCTTTTGTTTTGTTAGGTTGAAGAATCAAGCGATTTTAGCCTCACCCCCCCCTGCAAGATCCTCAGTCTTTTACCATCTTAGCAGTATATCCACCTGCTTAGTTCTGTATTTTCTCGACATATGTGGTTGTATGTGGTGTGCCTAGGCTATTATAAATGAACTGAATACTTTATTTTAATCATTTTGTATTAGAGCTAACTCTTCTTAAGACTTAATCTGCCTAAGACACAACCACTTTCTATTAGTGGACTGTATTAATTTCTGAATTTTTGCATCCAGTATGTTTCCACTTTGTCAAAAAGTTCTACATGTACTTTGCATGATGTGCTGCTATCTGCCCCTTTTCTTGGAGCTCTTACTCTTTTACTCCAGGCTTTGAGGGCATCCAGCTCTTCCTGTGTAATGTCACAGTCTTTGTTTTAATGGTGTTTTTCAGCTCAGCATCTCTGGCAACTTTTTAGCATGCTCTTGCTCTTTGTGATGAAGTTGTTAATACTAATTGCATACTTTCCATGGGAAAACAGATTTATTATGCAACCACTGTTCTCTAAATAGAATGCACAGTGCTCTTGATTTTAACAGCAACCTGCAACCAACATTCACAGTCGATAACAATTTGCAGATAAAAATCAATCAGCTGTACTTGACTGGGCTGTTTAACTGCCCTATCATGCTTAAATAGGCTTATAAAAATCACTGCTTATCCAAAATTCCTGCTGCTTTTATTTACATAATCTTTTTTTCCCTTTTCTTTTTGTTACTGATTTGAATACTTGTGAAAGTGAGTAATTTCTTACACCAGAATTAAGACTGAAATTAACTTTCTATTGTATTTCAAATTTTCAATCTTTATCACCGAACAGAAAAAAACACACTTCAAAAGGTAAAGATTTCCTTTCAGAAAGGGATGCTTCTCAGACTTGCAAATATTTGGAAAACTATTAGAAAAAAAAAGACTCATCAGATGTTATTTTAAAACCCCTTTATCATCAACTTCCTAATTATTTTACAAAATTATTTCATATGCATGAAACTCATCATAGATTTAAAATTTCTGGGCTTGTAAGGTACTCTGCTGTGATAAGAAATACTTTTCACTACTTTGTTTCTGGTGTGTGACACTGGAGATTTAAAAAAAAATATATAAAATGGATCACATGATTTTTGTAAAAGCATTTTGAGATGCACAGCTGAAAATCCTGCATAACAGTCAAGTAAGTTGTTATAAATCCCATACTGCATCAAGGAGAGAAGATGCTAGTTTAGCATTTTTATTAGAACAAGTAGGTGGAAAAGTTTTATGGAAGAAACTCCAGAGAGGCCACAAGTGCAAAGACTGATCATTGCTCCCAAACCCCATCAGAAAGTGAGAAGCACTGGAAAAAAAAAATCTTTCTGCTAAGCTGTAAGTGATGGCTCACTTGCCAGGTTTTACATTTCTTATACACTTTGTAGAGCAAGTCAAAAAAGATTTTCTTCTGTGAGGTGTCACTAAGGAAATGGCATGTGCTGAGTTCTGCTGTCTCTGAAGTAAATGGATACAGATACATCCATTTTTCTTTCTCCTCTTTCACTGAAGCTACCTCTAGGTCCAAGGGTTAAAACTTGCGCAGAAATCAAAGCAGTATAAATGCTGAAGTTAAGCATAAGTTAAAGTACCCTGATGCATATGAATCAGACTATACTACACTTTGAAGAATGGGATTTTAAAAGGACTAATTCTGGAGGGGAAGTATCACTGCAGAGAAATACTTGTCCACCTGAGCCTTATTTCACCCTTCACCAGACATGAGAACTAGGAATCTAATGGGCTCTCATTCTGGGATCCTCAGCCAGGTGCAGAAGCAGGGGGTTTGCCTCGCTGGAACAGCTGAATACCACATAGCTCTTTCAACATAGTGTCTCTGAGAATATACTATAACTGATGCTACAGAGGAAAGTATGATCCATATTACCAGATATCTTTGGAAAAATTACTTTTACTTGCCAGGACAAGTGAGGAGTTAATATCCTAAACAATAAGGAAGAATGATATCTTCCACCTGGAGTTTTGCAGGTTAGTTGCACTTCACACAAAGTATTCCCTTAAATCATTTAAAATATATTACTCTGGCTGTTTGTGAATGCTTTCCCATATTTATATTATAGGAAGGAAACTGGACTAACCTTCCTTTTACAATTTCTGATTTAACAGAACTCTGATTTTAGCAGATTTCACTCCCTTAAACAACATGTCCCCCCCCATGCCCTTAAAACTAATTAGTCCTGCTGCTTTTAATCTTTCCTTGTAGGGAAGTTCTTCATCATTTTAATGATTTTCATTGCCTTCTTAGGACTTTTTGTATATGTGGGAAGTTTTAAATTAGTCCCTCTGATATGCTATGTTTTGCATTTCTCCACGTTGAATTTCAGCTGCCATTATGCAGCCTAATTGCATAACAGCTTTAGAAAGTCTTTCCTCTTTCTGCCCAAATCTCATCAAACCTAAATAATTTCATACTTATAAAACCTCATGATAGGGTTGTTTCTGTATGATTGAATCAATGAAGAACATTAGAGAATTAAAAAAGACTATGTCCTTGATTACAGAGTAGAAAATTATCAGAGGATAATAATTTCTGTGTACTATATCACTTCAGAAGAGAATGTTAAAGCAACTGAGAGATAATACAAACTTACTGTGAAAGAAAAGGGGTTTCTCTCTCTGACCCTCCCAATTTAGAATAACACATCTGTTGTTATGCATTATCATTGCATGATGTGTTGGTAGAAATTTCTGAAACTTTCCTTCAGGTTTCTCCAGTGACACTTAATCACACCAGTACTGGAACCATTATTCATATATATAAAACATTATAAATACATTTACACACACATACACAGCCACAAGACACAAGGAAAGAAAGATTATTTAATTATTTGCTTATTTAGTAAAAATGGCAAGGCCATTTAGTAAAAAAAACAAGGCAATCCTGCAGTAGGTGTCAAGAAATTATCTTTTTGTGTCTGGATAAAAAAAACACAGACCATATATTTTGAATACATGAGATATCTTCAAACTTGTCAAAACAAAGCAACTTTTAAGTGAAATTACTTAGGATTATGATTTTTAGAATGCATTTCTACAATGCATTTTCAGGATAGATTTGTCATCACACTTGAGCCCATATTCTCCTATAAAACAACAGTTACACAACCTTATGGTAAACTTATTGACAGATTCTACCTTGAAATTCAAAGTCAGTCTGAGTGATGTCTCCTCAGACAAAAATTATAGAAAAAGAAGTAATTGGCAAACATTCTAATTGCTATAGCTTTTATCAGAAATGTTTCGAAGAGCTTAGTGTCATGTGCAGAAAATATAACTCAACACTAGCTATTGGATTTTCTAAGAATTAGGAATCTAGTTCAGCCATAACACTCCCAAGAACAAGGAAACTGAAATCCTTTATCAATAACTAATGCTTACAAATTCAGTTTAATTTGTTTTCTTCTGTAAATAATTCACACTGGTAAAACCATTCCTCTTCACTTAGGAAGGGCCAGCCTTCTAATTATACATATGATTTTGCATGTGATTCTATAGATTTCTACAAATATCATCATTTTTCTCTTGTAAACAATAACTCCAAGAGTCATTTGATAATGTATAAAAACTGTTCCTTTCACTGAGATAACTTTCCATCCTCTTTTCCCATTGAATGCAGTTATTTACCATCCAGTGACTATTTCCAAAGACTTGCAGTTTAGGATCAACTTTTATTTAATTTCTATATTCTTGTTAAAAGAAATCTAATTAAGGAATGATTTCTCCAACAGTTTTAACTTTGCCTTCAACAACCGCATAGTTTATATTTCTACTGACACCAGCTAGATAATGTTTCTTTTCTAGTGAAGCTACTTAAATCACTGAAAGTCTATTAAAGAAACCTTTGTGTATTGGAGAACTCTTACCTCTGTGTACCCAGGATACCTTGCAATAGTACTTAAACCAGTCTAACGTGAGTGACTAATAAAAAGATTGAAAAAACCTTGGACTTCAATACAATGGAAGATTCCATAGCTGACAGGCTTATGTTATTATTCTTTCTTTAGAAATAGATGTTTTCCTCAGTTCAAAAATTGAAGTGAGAAACAGCTCATGCAATGAAATCCTGAATTTAGCTATGTACCTTCAAAATTTGATTTATTATCTTTTACATATGTATGTTCTCTGTCTACATCCATTTTGTTTATTTGTATTTTATAGAATCATAGAATGGCTTGAGTTGGAAAGGACATTAAAGATCGTCTAGCTTAAACCCCCCTGTGATGGGCAGGGACACCTCCCACTAGACCGGGTTGCTCAAAGCCTTGCGTAGCCTGGTCTTAAACATTTCCAGGGATGAGGCATCCATAATATCTTTGGGTAACCCATTCCAGTGTCCCACCACCCTCATAGTAAAGAACTTCCTAATGTCTAATCAAAATCTACCCTGCCCTAGTTTATAGTTCAAATTGAAATAACACAGTCTTTTAATCATAATGGGAATTTTGTTAGTTTACGTCAAGGAAATTATCTACCCTTCACATTTTGAAAATAATCAAACTCATTTCTTTTGAAAGAACCAAAAGCATGTTTGAGGTAGTGTTCTGTGGAAAACAAATGATCATTACATACCTTGTCTCATGTACCTGCATGTCTGGAATCTCTCAACAGTTTTTTTCTTGTCCCACAAATGATTCCTTTGAGCTCTGACTTCAGAGCCTTTACCTCATCCCATTTTCTTTCTAATAGATTTTTCACTACCTTTGTGAATTACTTATCTTGTGGAGACAACTGCCTCTTATAAGTCAAAAAAGGAATTTTACAGGAGAGATTAGAATATCTCATCTGGATGCTTGCAAATGAAGCAATCAGAGGAACCAGAACATTGGCCAGGCTGCTAGTAAGTATTTATTTGGGTTATCTAGGAATCTCAATTCTATAATTAGGATATTACTGCCAATATCTATACACATATGCAATTTTAACTTCTCAGCTCACAGGCAGCTTTTTTTTTCTGCAACAAAATTGCCTTTAGTCCTTGAAGTTCCCATGGGTTTAACAAAGGATATATACTCTACTGGCCACCTCCACTGGCAAATCAAGGGTTTATTTGCCTCCCATGGCTGTGCCTGAACTGCTCATCAGAAAACAACATCTGAAAAATACTGTCCCTGAAGGAGAACAAGGGCAGCAGATGGGCCAAGTTTGGGGTTTCTTTCTAAGGATGTTTCTGAAATGCAGCCTAGATGTTATTACAGAAAGTGTCTCAGAGCAAAGGATCACCTAGCAAGGAAAGTATGTAAAAAGGATTTCTGCAAAAGAGTACAGAGGGGGAAACAGAGCTGCTCTGCTCTGCTCAAAACAGAGGCTATGAGTTGCAAGTCAGGTGAGCACGTGAGTGTTTCCCTTGGGAATAAAAGAATTAAAGAACCCAAAGTTTGGGGAGATCACAGACTGGACAAGAGGGCCTCTGGGATCAGGGCCATAATGCTGACTACTCTAACATTGAAGAGTTATCCCCAGGAAGCAAGAATACATAGAATATTGTGAGGTGCAAGTTCATGCATATTACTCCTCTCAAATCAGCATCATCCAAAAGAGCTATTAGGAGTCATTAGGACCATGCAGAAATATTTGTAGAGTCTGAACAATTTCAATAATGCTTTCACCTCACTCAGACTTTACTTAGGCTGCCATGATGACACATTACTGAAACTTCCGAAAAAAGACTTCTATGGTACCTAAATTAGTAGGTATTTTTGTTGTTGTTTTGTTTTTGTTTTTCAATACAGCTATTAAAATATTGCAAAAGATGCAAAGCATTTCTTTTAAGGAAGTGCCATACTATAGCACTGTTCTGGACTAACATGTTTTTATTCATGTGGACATTTTTAAAGATCAGATTCTATGCTTGAAAAGTGGAGGCTACACTTATACTTGAATACTGCTTTTGAATCATAGTCTTGGAAATGTGTGTTGTGCACAGTATAGGAAGAGGTTGAAATAAGAATATTCAATAAAAAGATTATCTAGTAAGGTAGGCTACTATTAACTAGCTGTCTCTGTCTACAGATTCTTTCCCTCCTTCCCCTTCTAACCTCATGAAGGGACTTTTTTTTAGGTTTTTGCTTTGCTTCTTGTTTATACTTGCAGCTTTTTTTTTTTTGGCTTTTTTTTTTTTTTTGGCTTTTTTTTTTTTTAATCTATATAAATGCTGCCCTTTTAAAATTGTGTCTTGGAAGCTGTTTCCTAGCAACAGTGTATTTATCATTCTCGGGCAAGGAAATGACATACTACCATTCAGATAAACTAATTGTGATTATTTTTTCCTTTTTCTTTTTTCCAGACAAGGAAATAGCATGCACTCAAGGCAACATTAAATTATAAGGAATAGAATTAAAAGGAAATAATGGCAAACACAGTTGGAAAAAAATTTAATCATATTTATTCATATATGATGATGGAGTGTCTTCCCATGGAGGCTGTACTGACACATTAAAAGAAACTAATAGTTCCCAGACACCCATAGCTGACTAGTATTCATTATTTTTAAAAAGCAAGAAGGTAAAATAAGATAAATGTAGGAGTTTTTTACTATAACTCTAAAGATATTTTGTAATGGAATCATACTTGGTCTTTCTTAATATCTACAATATGTCCTCTGCTTATATCTGATGCACTTGAAGACAAGAGCTACATGTATTACCAGCAAGTGACTACAGGTCTTTAATTCTAGTGATACATGTCATACAGTAACTGCCAGAGATTAACCTGCCAGTAACTTTGTGTGGGAGGTCATTAGAATCATAGAATCATCTAGGTTGGAAAAGACCCATGGGATCATCGTGTCCAACTTTTCACTCTACTCTACAGGTTCACCCCTAGACCATAGCCCCCAGCACTACATCTAAGCGATGCTTAAACACATCCACGGATGGCAACTCAACCACTTCCCTGGGCAGCCTATTCCAATATCCCATATTTTCTCACCTTTTGCTGTGTACTTCAAATAAGTCCATCTTAAAATATTTTCTCAGCACGAACTTACATGACATTTAATGAATAAGACTTTACAAAATATTAAAGATTATATTTCACACTTTGTTTACTAAACAGGTGAAAGAATATTATCACAGTGCTTTATCTTGAAACCACATCATTTTGCCCTTCTGAAACCTGAGGATGCTCAGCAGTGTGGCTGTCCTAAACAGTTCTACAAAACTCTGTGTATGCATGTGGCTGAGTGCAAATATCCTCTGAGGAAATACTGGAGAACAATTCCTCTAAAGCAAAAGTACTACTAGAATCAATAGCATTATAAGAGTGTTCATTCAGAAATCTATAGATATGAATGGTTTTTTATGCTTTCTACTATACTCTCCTGTATATTGACACCAGACCAGATGTACAGTACTTGAAATCTTTTATCTTAAGTGTTCACCAGTGTAATACTGGACTTTGAGGTTTGTATTTCCTCTTTTTAACCCAATATTTCCTGTTCTTTAGTGATCAATGAGACAAACAATTTAAGTGTGTAGGCATCAGAAGGCAAAATGTATTGTATGTGTGACTAGTGGAAGAAAATAAACTGGTTATAAAAGAGGACAAAATTAATTACTGTTGGAAGAATAAATATTATTTCTATATTTTTTTTTAGTTACACAAATCATCACTTACAAACTGTGCTCACAATATTAGTTTGACTGTTGCACAGCCAGAAAATTAAAGAAAACATGTTAAACAACTTTCATTTAACAGTGAAATTTGGTGCTTAAGCCAGCTCATAAATTTTCACCAACATCCTTTTTTCCTGATATTTTTGCTTAGAGAGGCAGGACAACATCTAAAGCAGAATTCAGAAATGTGCGATCTGTGAAATAGCCCAATTTATAAATCAGTACAGAAAAAATTATTTGCTGTGTGTTTAAAATTGGACAGCTTTTTAAAGTACTTCACAATAGCAGTGTAAAAATATCTCCTATTCTGACACTGATGTTGAAGAAATAAATAATTGTAATAGTTGCCTGTTAGAAAAACAGAGTCTATAGTGCTGCTTTTAGAGTATTTTAGTAGTTTCATAGGGAAGGAAACAGAAATTCTCAAATAAAATCTATTTTCTTTGCTGATATTTGTGAAAGACAACTCCATGTACTCAAGTAATGTCTATCTGGAAATCACTAAAAATTCAGTGTTGTCAAACTAATCTTCATGTTCCAAGATCCATAATGTTGCCAAGACATAAACTTAATTTTGGTCTGGTGTAGTAACTTGACTCAGCACTTCTGATCCTTAACGTGGGGCAGAGTAGAGAATGGAGAGTGGTGCCCCTGCACAACATTGGTGCTATATAGTCTGTCTGTGGGCTCTGAGATGTCCATGTAGGCTTGATTTTCTGCAAATTGTGTTCAGGCTTAGGGCTGGGCAGGCCACTAGATGAATAACAGATGATGTCTGTTATCCCCTTTCCCTCCCCAAAGACAAAGAGAAAGGGAATAAGGTAGAGAGGTTTATGGTTTAGGAAACTAAAACACCTTTAATGAAATAATAATAATATGGAATATATAAAGGATCAGAGAATCACAGAATTTCCTTGATCGGAAAAGACCTGTAAGATCATCTAGTCCAATCATTCACCTAACACTATCTATATCCCTAATATAATACAAATTGTATAAAAAATTGTATGTAGTACAAATATATACCAAACACATATAAAATCCAATCCCCCAATATCACCATCACCACTGATGCTGTGGAGCAGGCACTGGGAAAGTCCCGGATTGGACTCAGCATCAGATGGGGACAAGATTCAGGAGCTGGGATCTGGAACTGGATTAAGGAATACACAGACTGGAACTGAAAGTAGAACAGTCCTTCTCCTTGGACGCCAGCCATCGAAGAAGAAAAATAGACCCTTGTGATACCTCAGCTTTATACTGAATACGACATATACAGGATGGAGCACCCTCTTGGTTAGTTTAGGGTAACCTGTCCTGTCTGCTCCTCCCCACAGGTGCAGCCATTACTTTCTGCACTCCTCAATGCAGTGCACAAGATCTAACAGTTATCTTGATCTGCATACCAATCCTTGGTAGTAACTCTAAACATGGAAAGTTATCACTGCTGGAAGCAGACACTGTCTTCAAAAACGTTCTGTTAACTTCAGAAAGTACAGGCACTTAGAAGAGACTGAGCTGAAAAGTAAAATCACTGAACAGAATTAGTTCTGTCTCAAGTCAGGACAAACTTGTCACATAATTTTGCCATATCAGCTGCAAAACAAGGTGAAGATCATTCCCTGCGTTCTTCCTCTTTGGCCTCAGATCCACAATTGTTGCTTTCCCTGTCTGCATCTTCTCTTCATGCTGATCTGTTCTCCTCGGTATTCAGTGATAGGACGTGTGGGAATTGTTCAGAGCTGCACAAGGGGAGGTTTAGACTGGACTGTGTTTAGACTGCCAGCGTTTAAAAAGCATTTGGACAATGCCTTCAATAACACGCTTTAACTTTTGGTCAGTCCTTAATTGGTCAGACAGTTGGACTAGATGATCATTGTAGGTCCCTTCAAACTGAAGTATTTCTATCCTATTCTATTCTATTTTTTCTTTATCATCATCTTATAACAAAGGGAAATTTGTTAATCTTTTACTATTCTACAGTGGTGAAAAAAAAAAAGTCAGTGGTACTAGCACTTGTATCTTCTTGCTATAAGTCCCCTGTCTGCTTTTGACTATAAGGGAGCCTCAGCAACAAGTTTCACAAAGCAGATGGTAAGAAGTAACCTGAAAACTAGCAGGACACTTGTTTAAATAAGTATTAAATGGAAATGTTCATTACATTGCTTTATTCAATATACTTCTTTCATATGTAATACTATTAATCAAATAATTTAAGAAGATAAAGAAGATAATTTATGACCTGTATTTTTCCCACAGTCTTTGTATATGAAATGAGAGTTGCTTTAACATGACACACTTCAATTCCTTGACTGTATATGCTGATAGTGTCAGCTTTGTGATTCAAATCTTTAAAATTATGATTTTGAAATCGGCTTTCTAGCTTTGCAGTGCTCACTAAAAACTTGTTCTTTTATGAACATAATTTCACTTATCTGTTAGAAAATTTATGGAAAAGGAAAGGCTTGAGCAGAGTCAAAGTGAATAATTTAAAAACCAAAGAATATATTCTGCAATGCTCCCCCAGCTCCACCCAAGATGTTGCTTTAGTGTTTTAAGGACATCATTAGATGATAGTGTGCAAGGACAGAGGGGGGACTGTTTGAAAAATGAGTGAAAGAGACATGAAAACTACACAAAAGAATGACGGTTTTCAATTTTAATTATTCTGTAACAGTGTTTCAAGTAGATTGATGGACCTATAGACAAAAACTTTAAAAGCCCCCCTTGTTCTAGCTAAGTAAAGATGGAATTACAAATTTGGCACAATGTTACAGAAATTGTCAAATAATGAGCAATACAGTTTATAAAATCTTATATGTATACAGTAAACTAATAAAAATGAATACATTACAAAGTTCAAATCACTTATTATCAAGCTTGTGCTTTTATACGTGAAGTGGGAAAAACAATAGTTGCACAAGATCAGTAGTTTATGTAATTGAATGATCTTTATTGGCACATATGCATAAGCATATGCATGCAGAGTGAAGAGAGCTAAATAATACAGTTAATGCAATTTAATGGAAACTGCAATCTTTACAATCCCAGGTGATTACTAACAGAATAATGTCTGCTTTCAGGATGAAACTAGAACCAAAAAGAACACAGGATAGCCCAGTTTAATCTAGAACAGAAACCCCAGTGGATTTTTGGAGCTGATGCCAAAATTAGACTGTATCGTATCACTTTGTTAATTTTCATGGCAGCTGACAGACAAGGAAAAAAAAAAAGAAAAAAGTCTCTTTGAAACATGCTTTTTCCCAAATTTAAATACAACAGGAATTGTCAAATTCTTCAGAAATCTTCTGTCTAGTTGAAGTATTTTCATAATAAGCATTCTGGAGGTGATGGATTTCTGAGACTAGAATTCTATCCTTACTTCTTTTCTGAGTGCATAGAAAGAAAATGGCCATGCAGGAGGTGCCTGAGCCAACCCGCCTGCAGCGTGCATAAGGACATCTGATGGGGGATTCTGTGTATTGAACAATCTATTTCAATAATCTTCTATGCTATGCCAAAGCATCTAACATTCACTGACTGCAGCCACAGGAGGGATTGGAAGGTATCCCTGTGAGAAGACAAACTCATCAGGCCTCATCTTGTAATTGTCAACTGATAATGGGGATTAAACAATGTTTTCTCCATCAATCAGAAGAAAGTTTGAAACACCTTTGATTGTTATTGACCATGTTTATTCTGGTTTTATCTATGGCCCATTATGGTGGTGGTAAAGATGCTGGAAGACAAGCTAACTGAAGAAAGTAAGCCCACCTGTTTGAAAAAAAATCTCATAATGTAAATGTAAAGTGGTTTATATTGTACTTTTGAGTACTGCTGAATTTTTAGTGACAACCATACTGCACCTGACTTTTTCTGATGATATCTACCTACTCTTATGTCACTGTATATTATCTCCCTTTCTTAAATTCTAGAAATTTCACTGACTTCACTTAAAGCCCACAGATGAGCTTTTAATGTCCTAATATGCCATATAGAATTAAAACTAGATTTCTCTCTAGGATGTTGAAGGAGATAGATAAATTTGAAATTGGTGCTCTGCTCCGTAATCACCTTGTATGCAGGAGCAAGAAACTCTATGTGTGCTTTAGTTTCCATTCAGGCACAAGATTATTTTCAGAAAGTGAACTTTCAGAGAAGGAAGCAGATGGAAGTTCCAGTGATGCTCAGAGGGAACATAACCACGTAGTACAGTACTTCATTCCAATTGCACTTGACTTTGAAGATTCATATTCAAGAGTAAAATAACTGACAAAGATAGATGGAGTCTTTTATTGCTATACTGTGTTCTTCATGACAGAGCTTTCTCTTTATTTTTCTTACTGTTAGGAAATCAGAAGTTTCAAGTAGGTGCAAGAGTATTATAACAGCATTCTGGTGGAAATAGATTGTCCCATGTCAACGGGATTGAATTTCCACCCCCTGGAAGGCTCAGTATCCCATCCAAAAGAAGTTGAGCATTTTTTAAGTAGTATCAGGTATCAATTGCAGGGATGTTCCTTATGAAAGATAATAAAAATCTCTCAGGATGAAATTCCCTTGGGCACTAGCACTAGTAATTACATGCTTCGAGGGCTAAAAATGCCTCTTTGACTGTATCTGCTGTGCTTGCTGGGATAGTGGGTATTTAATTCAGTCTCTTGCAACACTTTAAACATAAATTAGCTGATTGGTCCCAGTAGACTGGAGGCTATGGTTTTAATATGCAAAGCTATCTGCTCCCTTTCAGAAACAAAGCAGGAGCTGAACAAACCATGTGAGACTGAGATGGAATATGTAGAATTTCACAGTATTGGACGGGTTGGCTTTTCATGAAAGTGTAATTGGCTTTTGGGAGACTTCTGTTTTTCTCATGACCTTCTGACTAGATCAGTTCTTAAAAACAAATTAGAAAATTAGCTAACTTTTTTTAATTCTTATTCAAATTTATCCATCTTATGTATTTTATCTAAATTTGCATTAGCATCCAGATTTCCTCTGCTATTCAGAGAAGGTTGTGTGCATTTTTTATTTATTTTTTTGGTTCACTGACAGTTTTACAACAAAATGAGCAATTAAACAGGAGACATGAGCACACAAACTTAGGCATACATTTTTTGCAAAATGTAAAAGCACATGAACCATCCTACACATTAAAGACCAGAGCTATATTAAAGTTGTTCGTCCGGGTCCCTTTTTAGAAGGATTTTAAGCCTTCAGCTGTCTCAGACTTCTGCAAGTCAAGTATTAAAGCTGGCGAACACTTTATTTTTGGAGTGATGTTTTTCCAGATGAGAAGAATTCTTATTTCTGCATGGTTTGAACCTTGCATGCCTCAAACATATAGATGGCGATATCAAGGCAATTAGTTATTTTGTATTTGGCCAAGAAGCTGTGGGTACTTTCTTCCCATTTGCTTGTTGGGCAGCTTAGACAATATGCATTAATATCAAAGTGTGAAGGAAAATATTTTCTTTGAACTGTTGATTCAGTCTACAAAATTTTAAATATTTTAGGCTTCATGTAATTAAGTCCCATCCTTTCCACAAACTTCAAGAGTTCAATATGCCTGGATGGTGCTTAGATGATGAGCAATGTTATTGGTTTAGGATGTTATTAATATACTTGCATTGTTTTACAAGTGGTATATGAGTTAAGGTTCCTAGAAAGGAAGGAATACAGAGAAGGTATTTATTAAGTGTTGGTGGAACACTGGAAAAGGTTGCCAAGGGAGGTGGTTGAGACCCCATACCGGGAGACATTCAAGGTCAGGCTTGATGAGGCTCTGAGCAACCTGATCTAGATGAGAATGTTCCTGCATACTGCAGGGAGGTTGGACTAGATCTTTGGAGGTCCCTTCCAACCCAGGGCATTCTATGACTCTAAGATTCTATGATTGATTCTGTGATTCTATAACTAAGAACAATAGGTGACAGAATTAGAAATGGGACCTCTTTATCCTGAGCACTTACCTCCATACCATCTCCAGTATTTGTTATCAGAAAGCAAAAGGTATTCAAATCCCCTTTTAAATTAAGCATTACTAAACATCCTCAATTAAACAAACACTTGTGCAATGTTGCACAGCTTATTTCTTTATAGTTCAGAATTGTCCTTCTTTTTAGCACTACATGAGTGAATGAATCCATGTTTGCAATCAGTAGCTGGTTTTCACGTGACTATTCCTAAAAATATAATAGTATTAATAATTTATCTAAGATAACTTCTACAGCTAAAATCTGGCAGTAACGAAGATTGCATTCATTTGTTACAAATTATTGTTCCCATTACCGAACAAATCCTCCAGTAATCTCAGCTGTTTATTGTTAATGAAAGATATTATTACATTAAGAAAGAAATTCATTCAGTTTCTTTTGTCAATTTGCCATTATAAAAAAGTGATTAATTGGCATTAGAGACAATGAATCAACATAATTTGATATAATCCATTGTTTCTTGTGAGTCTAGTGTTAAGTAATTTTTGTTTCACTACCAAAATTTAAGATTTTTCCAGGGACCTGTTCTGCTGTTAACTCACATCCTTAATTATCTTCAGTGCTGAGGGAATTGTACCTGCACACAACAGACAAATAAATATAATCTTTAAAATTTTAACACAGTAACTTAAATATTCTTTCATGACTGTTTTGAAAGGGTTTATATTTTCCATACTATTTTTTCCCATCTAGCTTCAATAAAGAACATAATACTAAATAGATCTTAGGGAGAATATTGTTATTATCTCCTCAGCTTTCTGGTAGATCTTAGTTGTTTGTACCATCAGTACCCAAGACTTTACCTTCATTGGGTTTCACTTTTAAATGTGATTTGGGTTTTTTTGTAGCACAGGGCATCTTGTCTGCACAAAGAAACATAACACAGTTCCAGACACAGCTGTTCAATAGGTCATTTAAGAACTTATTAAGACATCCCTTTCCAAGCAGACCTGGGCTCCAAACAGCTATGCCACTAAAGAATAAGGTGATGTGCTGAGACATAGATCTGTTACAGAAGCACGCTCCTTTCTATAGTTGATGACATTAATGGCATTTCAGCTACCAGGTTTAAAGTTTACTTTGCTTATCATTGAGGAGAGCAAGGGTCACACCTTCTATGTTGTGTCTTCCTTTTTTCTCTAAAAGTCTTCATTTCCAGACTTCAAACTAACAAGTAAATGTATAATTATAGCTCATGGTATCATTTCAGGGATTTTCACCATTCCCTTCATGAGAAGAGAATTGGAGCTCTTAAAAATGATTCTTAGTGATTTTTATTATTATTTATTTATTTTGGTACTGTAAAATTATGAGAAAATAGATAGAATACACATAATTTATAATATACATGAGAATAAATAAGCCTTGATACCATTTTTTTCTTTATACCCCTGGATGTAAGACTGTAGTTTTGCAATACACTTTTAAGTTTACATTTACAATTAGTTACTTCTAATGCAAAAGCTACTGCCATGTCTGGTAACACAAGACACTATTGTATGAAACATTATACAAGAAATAAAGTAGACAATCCATGGCTCTAAGGAGTTTGCAGTTTCAGCATACTATCTTGCAACTTTATCATCTTTTTCCCTGAAAAAAAAATAAATTAAAAATGTTAGTTCTAATTCAGTAGCATTATCTGTGAAAAGATAAAGATACATGAATCTTTAACATTTTTGAGAACTTGAAAAAAATCATTTCAACACTGTGTGTGTCCTATGGGAAAGCTATGTATATGAGGTAAATGCTTCTATGAATCAGGCCCCTAAGAACAAATATGCTTCTCTGACACTGAAAAGCAATGTTCACTTGTAAGTTATGGAAGAATAGTGAGATCATAAAGCATGAGTGCTCTATCAGCACCTTTGACCAGAGGCCACTAAAAAGCACTCAATGTATTCTGGCAGGATGCCAGTTGAAAAAAAGACACACCCTCTCCTCACTCCCCCAGCCTCAAAACCCAGTGCCAGGAAAATGATTTAAATAAGCTAAAAGACTACAAGTAGAATAAAGGAATTGGACACAACAGTAAAGTGACCTTATTATAATCTTTTAATATATCAGTTTCTTAATGGTCTCTGTGAAATAAATTTCTGACTTATTATGTACAGCATTATTTAAAAACCAGACACGGATTATTAAGGGGTTTTTTGTTTGTTTTCAGGGTACTCAGGAATGCTTAGCTTGTGTCAGCCACATGATTTCATATCTCTGAAGCATCAATTTACAGCATGAAAAAGATATATGTGACAGAGGATCTTTCAACTGGAAACTATAGGCCTTGGAGCAAGCGCAGAGGTATGTAATAAAGATAAAACCTTTAGTAATTCCAAAAAGGAAGAACAAAAATAACAATGCAAAAGATTCAATTGTTTAAAATATCTATTTGTTCCAGTAAAATTTTTAAAAATAAAGACTATTAAATCTACAAGTACAAGATATGCTAGTAGTAAAGTTTAGGGAAGAAAAAGACAAAAAAAAACCCAGCTCACTAATTCTTTTCTCAAGGAGTCAATGCTAACAATAAAAGTCAATGTTCATTTAATTTTTCTTTTGGAAAAGAAAATTATGTCTTACAAATAATAACAGAGAAAGTATGAAGCTTTTGTTTCTTCTAGTAAATATAAAAACACCACCAGCAAGAAAGCAATTACCAAATATTTTTCTTGACCTGTTAGTAAAATGCTCCTTTTATGTCCATTCCTGTATTCTACAGTTAAATAAACCATCTTGTGTTAATAAATACTTTTATTTTAAAGTTAAGAAGTTAAACTTAAAACAAAGATAATTGAGACTTAGATGGTATGTTTCCATTTAATAATGGGATAGGTAAACTCAGTTCATAAGCCTCTGTATTCAATCATCTGAATTCCCTAGGATATGGTATAGAAATTTAATCCTCATCACTTGATGCCACTCAATTCATTACAGAGAGATATTAAACAAAACCCAAAATATCCATAAGTGAGAATAAACTATCTACTGTACTGAAAACAGACAATATTTAAGGTATTTTTTTTCAAATTACACAAATTAAAATTACTTATTTTACTTAGCAGCATGTTACACCCAGAAGCAGGTGATAGATGTAGTAAGGTAGAATATACTGGTTCTGGAAATTTTATAGTTCCTAGAGCTACTTAGAAAATAAACTTATATTAAAGAAACACAAGAGAAAACCCCAAACAAATATTTATTTTTTTTTCCTTCAAAAATGAACTGCAAAATACGGGGGTTGAAGAAAAAAAAAATCTATCAAATGGCTTTGACTGAAAAATATTCATTTAACATATTCCATGGGAATCTGCGAAAGAGGATTAAGTTTGTATATGCTTTCAGTTAAGCATATGTATGCACACTTCTTACGAATCAGCTGACATGCAGAAACTTCTTAGTGTGCATGAGCCCTTGTGCTTAAACCTTACTGCATGATTCATTAGTTTTATTACTGCATGAGAATATTTTATTCTTTCCAGTTAGTGCTCATACATGAATAATAGAAGAACTTCTGGTGAGCTATACTGGAGAAAAAAATTGTTTATATGAGACAAACAGAATGCTTGACATTTTATAGGCTGGAGAGATGTTCCTATCACACAGATATACACCATTATTATTGGTGGTCTAGAGTACATGAGATCTTTATTACACTGCTAGCATATGTTTCATCATCATCTTTTTTAATCTTCTTACCACAGCAGTTCTTTGATTTGCAGCATTTGTCAGGGAAGGGGAAAGCCTCCACGTGCTGCACCGTAGTTGGAACAGCATCGGTGTTGTGGAGGTTGAGTGGAGGACAAGAGGAGACCCTTCACATGTTAAATTGTTTTTTTAAAGCGACAGACTTGTTCATAATTAAAAGGCAAATTGTTTTCCAGGAGACATACTGGTAATTGGATTAAAAGACAAAGTCTGCACAATAATGCAAAAACAGCTCTAAAGGATTTTGAAGACATGGAGACAATTTTTGGGGGCAGCAAATAAAATAAATGAAAGAATCAAGGGGAGATTTTTAAGATGCTCAAAGCAGGATTTGGGCAGGGAGAGAGCTGTTCTTGTTTGGTTTTGTTTTTTTTTTTAACCAAGGCCAAATAATGTACAATGTAACAGAGCTTTTTTTACCAGCCTTTGAAGAAAGGGGTATTCTGAGTTTAAGGAGATTATTATCAGTCATAATTGTACGGATAGGATATACATGGCTATACTGTGATATGAACTGGAAATACATATTGACTTTATTGAACATTTCTGCTGCAACAAAAAGTCTCTAACTTTCCAGCTTATTTAAGAATATCTGAATACAAGTTTAAATCAGTGATAACTTTCATTCATTTTACAGAAGGAATTTACTCATTCCTTGTAATAATGGCAAAGAAATTCTGCTCACAAAGTTCCAGAATTCAGCCTAGGGCTCTGGGATTTTGTATTTGATTAGGGCTTCCTTCCAAGTCAGGTTCTTACTATCCTTACAGGAAAAAGATAAAGAAGAGATGAAGGTGGAAGCAGTTTGGGGGATAAAAACAATCACAGAATTTACCAAATGTTCATGAAGAGTTTTTAAAACAACTAAACTAGCAAATGAATTGCTTTCATACAGTTTCTGTAATCTCAGTTTAACTATACTTGTTCAAGTTGAAAGTATTAAACTTCCTACAAAAACTATTAATTCAACCTCTCTTGTAGATACTACCATCCTGATTATATAGCTTGTGGTAGTGTATACTGTATATTACATAATTCTTTGGTTACCTTTTCAACACCCTTTCATCTTATATTGCTTTATGGGTCATCAAAAAATTGAATATATGTGCTTGGATTTATGTCTGTTTGCAGTTTGAGGCTGCGGTCAAAAAAGGTGGTTGCTGACATCTCTTTATTAACATGAGCATGTAGGATGTGAACACTACGTCTGAGCATCCAGTGGGATGATAAGAGCTACCTGAAACATTGCCGTTGAGAAGCACTGCAGAGCAGGATGGCACAATACTGTTGATCCTCTGTTTTCCATTTTTTTTCTATAATTTCCAAACAGAAACTATGAGTCTTGTGCATTGGGGTAAGAGTTATAGCCTACTTTTTGCATAACTCCTGCCACAAACAAAGTCATTAACTTCTCAGAAACATCAGCCTGAAGCATCCTTGGTCTTAGCACAGTGGATTATACCTTCCCTCAGCAGTGTGGCCCTTAGTACTGTCCCAGACTGCACTACAGGAGCCTGAGAGCACACTGCAGCTCTTATAAAGAGGGCAGCTTGCATCTTAAGCATACCCACACCTAAGTCTAAGACAGATAGAGTAAGGATATCTGTTCTCCCTTCTTCAAAAGCCACTTTGAGGAAAAGCCAGGCCCAGGGGCAGAACAGGAATCCTAAGCCTACTACAGGGATGAATTTATCTTGAGCCACAGAGAAAAAGGAGAGTTTTCTCACAGTGTGGGTGTAGTCACCTCTGCTGTCCAGGTACTTGTCATTACATCTGGGCTGTGCACATATTTTTCCAGGCCTTGACTCAAAGCCTAGCTTGGTTGGAAAGGATGCTCACCGACTGTCATGGATGGCAACAGGCCCGTCATGAGCAATCTATCCTGCACTTGTCTAAAGACACCTAGCATTTACGCTTTCACTGAAACCATAGCCCATGCAAGAGTTATGTGTCATATGCCTGTCACTGTGATTTTCTTTATAATAAAACTGCATGCCTCAAAAAAAAAAAGCTAATTGGTTCTCAAGTGACAGTTTGATGATTTTTTTTTAAAATTCTCTGATAAATTTGCCTAGGTTGAGGTCATTTTTCTCACAGATAATTGCTAAAGTTATATGCCTTTATCAATTGCCAAATATTTCCAGAGAAACTATCAGTCTTGTCAGAGTACAAATCATGGACTACCAATCTGAGCCCCTGCCAATATTCTACAGACATGTTTCTATCTGCTACATTTCACATGCAATGTCTTATCTTTACTGATTATAGCCAGGATCCTTGGAAAATTGCAGATGAATTTAAAAAACCCCAGCATTTAACATGCTATGTTTTTCAAGTGCCTGAACTGAAGACAGCTTTGGGCTAGAATCTTCCCCTCCCCCCCAACAACTTTCACTCTTGAAAGTCTCTTTTGCTTTTTTTTTTTCTTGTTTGATGTCATAAATCAGACACCCAAGAGACAGAGGGGAACTAGGACAGGCTTTTCAAATGCAACAAACAGAGCAAATGGAGCTGCATAGCCCAGTGGCAATTCTCAGTGCCCCAAAGATTAGAGAGGAACACTTTTTCTGAACTGGCATAGAGAGGAGGGGAAGGGGCGGAGGGGGGGTGAAGAAAAAAAAAATCTGTCTATAATTCCCTTTACTTCTGCTAAAGGCGTTGCCATGGGAACTCCCTGCAGAGGAGATAGGGCACTGGACCTGACAGTTTCTGGGAGCTGGTTCAAGCACAGCTGTTTGGGCACACCAGTCTTGTTTCTTTCAATATTTGTAGAGGGAATTAAAAAATAAGAAATATTTTATTTACTTTTACTTCCAAAGGAAAACTCCTCAAAGCCATAAATTGTCAGCTTCGCCTGCCATGATGTCTATTATCTTCACTTGTAATTACTAGGTCAGTATGTCTGAAAGAAAAATACAGTGGAAAATCATCAGACAGACAGTAACTGAAAGCTTTTATGCTGCTGCTCATTCTATACACACCAAATCTGATTTCTGAACAGACACGAAATACTCGTATTCCTGAGAACTGGCACATGGTCCTCCTATGGCAGTCATTCGATTGCCTGACAGATGACTTGACACTGTATGTTTTATATAATACAACCTGTCAGAAACGAAACTGTACATATTTTCTGAGTAATGATGGGAAAAGTCTACCATTGTTCCTAGGGATATTGTGCAGTGGTACATCAGCACTGAATACCATCCAGCCAAAAACACAAGCAGCGATAGAGTTATTTGTGGTTCAAAAAGCATTTTTACCTTGCTATGTGAATTAAAGTGCAAGCAGAAGACTTGAAATTATTAATTCATAAGATCAATGGGAGATGGAGCCTTTAACCACTAATACCAAATATTGTATTAGCCCAGTCAGGCTTCAAAGTAAATTAAATATGTAATGTGAAAATTGCTTTGGTGGAAGCTAGTAAGAAAGCATAACGTTGAATGTCGTAACTGGAATCAGCTGTAGCCTGGAGAATAGGCTACCTAAGCATATTCTGAAGGAAAAAAAATTCTGGTGATTTTATAAAAGACCTAACAATATCTTTACTACAAGGAAATGAAGCCTAATCTGATTCTTTCTATGCTCCTTCACATTCTTTTTTTTGAAACACATCAGAATTGCTTCACAGAAGGAGACAAGATTTTTCAGAGACTGTTTCACTTGGTGGTTCTCAATGCTTGCAGCTAATATGGCCTAATAAAATGGGTTATTAATCTTTGTATCACTAATTAGTCTATTGCTGTTAATGATCGTGTGGTGCATTTTGAAGTTTTGTCCTTTTACAGAGGATGATCTCTAAGACTGGAGGTCTAAAACTTCAAAGGATCTTAAAAATATCTCAGAATGAATTATAAATATGTTTCTCACTTTTTTTTCCATTGGATACTATACAAAGTGATATCCTGGCACAGCTACTTTTATTCCAGAAGACAAACTTCTAATAAAAATTAAAATAAATGTTATACTATAAAAAAAAAATTCAGAATCTACAGATTCCATTGTTACTTCTGTGGTGCTCACAGATCAGACAGAAAGTGTAAGTAATTTCCTAATGGGAAGCAATTACTCTGCCACAGTTTTGTCATGTTTACTTAGCTCAAGGTTTATGAGCATTAATTGTCTACTAGGAATCACCACTATGGAAGTTTTCAATCTACCTCCTTTCTGTAAGGGATGTACTATGCTATTGCTTAATTATTTTGGTACCTTTCCTTAAGCCTAAATTGAAACAGGAGTCCAAGCGTGAAAAAACCTCATGTGATGAGCAGTTCATGTATGCACTTGACCCCAGATACTCAACTCCCTATTTCCCTATCCCATAAGTGAACACAGAGAATATATTTATCAGGTATATGCAACATTTTAGAAGTTTTAAAAGGAAATATCTACATCTCTACTGTGGTACACACTTTGAACTTGAGATTTCTCAATTGTCCTGGGTATTTCCAGCTTTATTTTGTAATTATTATTTTTTTTTAACATTAACTACCAATCTTGAGTTGGAAAAATAAAAAGGAGAAACTGTATTTCACATTGGTATATTTTTTAAATGCCTTAGAACTGCCAAATCAAGATGGCTAGAACAACATTTTGGATGACTCCAGTTTGCTACATTTATACTGAACTTGCTTTAAGCATTATTTGCACCTAGCATTATTACTACAAAAAAAAAAAGCTAGCAAATGAAAACCAGATAAAAAGGAAAACCTAGGACATTCAGGGTTAATAGATTAAAATTCTGATATTTAGGTTCAATATCATGGCTATGGTCATATCATAACTTCACATATAGAGTAAAGACCAACATTTGGCAGTGAGATAAACCTAAATTTAGTCACAGATATGGAAAATTCAATTCATAAAGTATTGGTTGCATGTTATATTCTACTGGAGAGCAATTGTGAGCTATGACTTTTCCTATTTATTATCATCAACTACCTGTCCATATTGTTTCCCAAATATGTATGATATTTTTTGATTTTTTGAGAACTTGGTATGAACAAAAAGATATATAACCAGTCTAAAGCCTTCTATTTTCTTTCCAGAACCTGACAAATCCCTCTTTATAGACATGTGTCTCATGTTCTCATATGTACTTTTATTATTCTCCCCCACTCTAGGGCAGAGTTTCCTGAGTGTAGTACTCACTGTGTCTACATGAAGGAATTGATGCAAGCTACAATAAAAAGAGAATAAATCAAATTCACCTGTAATAATCTCAACAGCTACCATTCCAAATTCATCTTAAATAAAAAAAAATCTGTATAAGAAACACACAGTATTTCATTCTACACATAGCAATGCTTGTTTCTGAGTATTTTACAGAAGCAGTTGGAAAAGAGTTAAATAACATTCCATAGAAAGCTGTAATGTTTAGGGAAACAGCCTTAAGGTCACCTGTAAAAGATGGATTAAAAAAAAAAAAAAAAAAGAATGAAGTGTTGCTTCTAAAGAAAGAACACCTTTGAATTATTAAAGGAGAGGTCTGACTCGTGTCTTTTGTTGCTACACTAAGTCAGATGGACATTTACTTCACCCAAATCTCCAGCATCAGATAGAGCTTTAAGAGTGGAAGTTATTTATTATCAAAAAGTTTCTTTAAAGGCTTTTGACTAAAGAACAGTGTTACACTGAGCAGACACAAAAAATTTCTCTTCACTGAAGGAATTAACAACCTAATACTCTGTTTTCATTTCTAATGTCTCCCTCCAGTGTTATTCTTACTCTACCTCACACATAATTGGCAACAACTATACGAATTACTAACTGCACAATTGTTGCCTCTTCAAGGCTAATATTTTTCCTCTAACGAAGTTCTTTAACTTACAATTTACCACTAGTTGTGCGAAATATTTTTTGTTCATGGCTAAGATTAGAGACAAATATTCAACACATGCTTTAACCTATCACAGGCATAAAAAGGAACAAAAGGAAACAAAAGCTATGTCCAAATCTCAGCTACATATGTTTCGCCTTATTAATGGTACTGTAACACCCCTGATTTAGTTTTGTACACTAGTCTCCAATGTGATCATTATTGCAGGTATAAAGAAGATGCTGTTACAGACAAAAGATATGGGAATATAAAATATTTTACACATAGAAGTTCACATAAATATAAGTGACTGAAAAAATATATACTAATTAGCTTTGCAAATGTAAATACTAAAATATAGGATTTTCATAATTTTAATCAATATAATCTAGCCTCTTCAACTCCTCCCTGGTAGAGACTGTAGTTATCACTATTTTCTTTCTGTTCCAAATACAACAGTGAAAGCCTTTTTCAGAAAATGCAAGTGTTTTTATTTGGAGTGGTCTAAATTTTTATGTCACTAAAACTTACGGTGAATTTTATTAAACCTAGTTTTCCTTCATTAATCATAATACACAAATTAATATCTGAATATTCTTTATTTAAGCTTCCAGAATCAAGAATTCCATAATTTGCAAGCCAGGCTTTTCTGGTCCGGAATAAACCTGTCACAAGTGAGATGATACACAATTCATAACAGATTATTCTATTAATTCAGTCAGGCTCTGAAAAATATTCCATTCAATGACCAAGCACCAGATTTCAATACACAAAGAGGCTATAACTGGGTCTGAATTTCTGAACCAAGCATTGGTTTCATTTAGTTTAAAGACCTGTCTTAATGTGTGCTACTGAATTTTTCTCATGTAAGTGGTGCCATTAAAACATAAATCCATTTATAAGTGCAAGCTGAAATACACATTTTAGGTCATAATCAGACGTACACTTGCTAGGAGTGACATGTCACAGTAATCTGTAAAGAAAAATATTACTGAGCTTAGCAAAAAGCACTTGAAAAGAATAAAAGGGAGGAAAAAAGGCATAAAGAAGTACAGTGGTATCAGTATTAGGCTACTGCTTCATTCTGCATCCATTTCTTGATGAGACTTGGATGGGCTTGCCCATAGACATCAGAATTTGGGTTAAAAAGACAAAACTGAGTTATGGGAAAAATATCAAGAAATAAGGCAAGCTCCTCACTGTCCAGAAACATGGTGCTAATTAGAGAGCCCAGCAGCAAAGGGCCTCTAAGATGGCTAAGGGACTGGAGCATCTCTCATATAAGGAAAGTCTGAGAGAGCTGTGGGAATCCTGGAGAAGACAATGTTCAGAGAGGGATCTTATCAATGTCCATAAAAACCTGAAAGAAAGGTGTAAAGAAGACGGAGACAGACTCTTTTCAGTTGTGTCCAGTTCCAGGACAAGCAGCAATGGGCACAAACTGAAACACAGAATGTTCCTTCTGAGAATCAGTAAACACTTTTTAGCTGTGAGAGTGACTGAGCTCTGGCCCCGTTTGCCCAGAGATACTGTAGACTATCCCACCTTGGAGATATTCAGAAAACATCTGGACATGGTCCTGGGCAACTGGCTCTAGGTGGCCTTGTTTGAGCAAGGGGTTGAATCAGATGACTTCCAGAGCTGTCGTCCAACATCAACCAGTCTGTGATTCTGTGAGAGAGTGTGTTGGTGTTTGGTGTCTGGGTCAACCCATCAGACTTGATTCAAATTACTAAAAGTACACAGAATATATGGGAATCAGTGAGGGCTGAAAGAAGCTATACATCATTACGTGCTTCAGAGAAGATTCTGATGTCATTGAATGGGAGTATTTAAAAAGGTAGGAGAAAGGATCCTTTCCTTAGCTGCTCAGCTAACCTTACTTGTGTACCTGGATTCCTATTAATTACCATATTTATTGTTATAATGAAATATCCTGTTTCTGTGCACGTATTTTTTTGTAGTGGGATATGATTTTCTTTTTATGTTCTATTGTGTGCATCTTGTCTAATCGTTTCCCTGCTATAAGAAGATCTTCAGTTCTCATCCCCTGCTTGTGAGTCATATTTCAGCCTCATGAAATTACTTAGCCTCACTAAAATATTTAGGTTTCTTACTGTATATCTGGATAAAATTTAATATCTTATAGCATATGAGATCTAAATAGATCTCTGTCCCCTTCCAGCCTTCAGCTTGATGAAATAATTTTCTGCCATCAAATCTCAGAGGAAGACTGGATTTTTATCTCCAATGTTTTAAAATTATATTGTATATACTCAGAATCAATTATGATCAGCTGTTTTGTGACTGTGTATAGCTAATGTATAGGTATAAGAAATTACTGACATACTGTTACTGCCCTTGTCATTTGGAAACAGGTCAGGGATAGACTGAGGAAATGAAAATGTGTAGTCTATACCTTCTTGGCAAAAAAACCCTGTTGCACCTCACATCAGAAATATCTATTTCCTTACTTTACTTAGTTCTCTTTCCTGTAATTGCCCAGTTTCCTTATTTGCCTGCCCTCTTGCTCTTACGTGCAGTAAGTTAGATTGGGAAAACCAACTTCTTCCACTGGGAAATCAGCAGTGGTAAATTAACCACTGTTTGGCAAGCCTCCACAGATGGTGCCAGCAGAATTTCAGCTTAAGTCAGTAAGAACAAGGCAATTTAAAAACATTAAAAATGCATTGACAGCAAAGGAATAAAAGCAGTCACCCAGGTACAAGCCAGAATAGTTATAAAGCTTTTGGCAATACCAGGTTTTTGATTTTTTTTTCTATTAACTATCCTATTTTTCCCAGAGAACTTTCTATGTAAATAAAGGCATGATAGTGTATTCTAAACTAAAAATATTTCTTGAGGAAGAGAAGAGTAATATGTTTTTCTGATAAAAAGTGGAATCAAAATAATAATGAAACTTTCTGAATACATTCCTAATTTTTGTTTTATTTATGATGATTACAGGTCTCTTCTATTGTTTGATGGTCTTCTGAAAGCTGTTCTTTCATACACACAGATACATGAATTTAATTTGTATTTGGCATGGGCAGCTATACTGTGACTGTTGTTGAGGAAGGAATTAGCAAGAGTGTTGGGGAAGTGGTGGAGTCGCCATCCCTTGGAGGTGCCATGGTCTATCCAGTGTGGTGGTGATAGGTCAAAGGCTGGACTTGTTGATCTCAGAGGTCTTTTTCAGCCTTAATAATTCTGTGATTCTGTAAAGTAAGCAGTTCTATAAATATTTGTCCTGAGCTAGGCTGTCATTACAGTGTTTCCTTACAGGGGTGTGAATTACTAGGATTTCTGCCCACCAATTCCTTTAGAAATGCATTTACTCCTGGTGTTAAAAAGACCTATTTTTTTAGATTGGTATTTCTCTAGTGTAGATGTTTTGCAATCCCCATCTTTTTGAAATGATAGAATTCCATCAGCTAAAGGTACGTAGAATATATGAATATGTACAAACCAGAAAAAAATATCTAATATCTGTAATAGATATGATGGACTAAGATTTGATGGATCATTTATAAATAAATTTAGCTTACTTGGCAACTTAGGTGATTTCAGTGTTTCCAAGTGTCTTAATTTTTTAAATGGTTACTGGCAGGCAATTTACTGGGATGTTTATTCACTATTTAATATTTCCATATTTAGCTGGGTCATCTACTGTCTTTGATTTGACACATAGAGTAAATAGGTAACAGGAAAAATTGCTCATCTAAACTTGTGAGAATTATGTCAATCTGGTGAGATATGTGAATTTTCTTATTCATAATTGTATGTCCTTAATGTTACCTAAAAGCAACCTGGTAGTTGCATTGCAAGGTAGAATATTCTGTGCGAATAAATCAGAAAAAGGTCACAGATCTTAGGTGTGGGAGGGAAGAGGGGAAAAGTTCATAATCGGTAAATCCTCATCTCCCATGCCAGTGAGTGCACCACATCATAATTTTCACCATCTGAAATACATGCAGTTAAACCCGGAGTCCATGCTTTGTTGTCTTCACAGGGTATACTTTCCCAGACCTGTCCTCAAGCCTTGAATTTCCTCTTCTGTAACAGCAGACAACCATGGGCACAGGGATCCTTCAAAGGGATCTTTGTGCTCACAGCAGACAAGAATTAATGCTGCCAATGGGAACCTGCCAGCAAGACTTCTGAGCTTCTTGACTATCCCATGACTGAGCTTTTTTAATATAGAGGTGTTATTCTGAGCATTTCTCTTTTCAAACCTCTGAGACCGGAGCCCAACAGGCGTATTTTATGCTATCATTTTTTTAAAACAGATTTCTTTTGGGGACCTGCCATTCCTTGCTAATAAATCATTTTACATTCACGCTGCCCAGATAGTTGGAAACCTTACAACTTACAGGTACCGTTGACCAAAGTTCTTTTCTGTTCTTGTATTCTTGTATTCTTCTGCCAATGTCATTTTTTAACATATTCTTGTTGATGCTCATACACATGGCCATTATTTTAACAAGCTAAACCACATGGGCTCTTTTAGTTTTGTTTCTGCATGACATGGAGCATCATTCTAGGCTTTTTTAGCACCAGCTCCTTATAAGTCCCATCTTTCTTGAATTGGCATGATTAGTTTTTCACGTGGTCTTCTCAATAAGCTCTTTCAGTTGCTTTATAAGATAGCTTGCCATTGTATCATATGCCACAGAAAATGCTATGCCGTTGGAATGAGGTGAAGTACTTCGTCTGCTCCATCCTCCAGACACTTCTGCCTTTTTCACAGCCTTTACATACTAATAGGTCATAGTCTCCCTGACAAGTCTGTTACAGTCATTTTGTAATGTTCTGCTGACATTTTCTGTTGGCTAGCCACTGCTTTACAGCAGAAATTCATATCTGTCATTTGAATGTATGACCTTTTAATTATGATACTCCATTTGTATAATTCTAGGCTACAAGACATTCAATTTTTCCCGTCGGATATTTTCACCTTCTTTTGTACCAGCTGTACAGCTAGTATTAGATATTAAGAACACTTTGGAGTCCTTTTACACATTTTTTATCTTATCCCTTCATCCAGTTTCCACCAGTATCGAGCAGGATCAACATTCATTCCTAACTCTAAAGAGTGTTATATATCTTATGGATATATTGAATTAACTATGGAAAAGCTATATCAAGTAGTCAAACCCAGCACCATCAAAAAATGTAAAAATGAATTAAGCTTTTTTGGTATAGAATTTAGTTTAAGGGACCTTCAACTTTGAGTAAAAACTAACTACAGATATCAAGAAACAATCTCCATCTGTTTTTCTAAAATTCTGTTACATTGCACATCTAAATTAAATCTGTGACTTCATATCTTAGACTTTGCAAGTTAAAAAAATTACGAGGGGCTTTTTTTTTCACACTTATATCTCAGGTAAAAAAAAAAAAAAACATGCAAAAAAACCCAGTAACAGACAATTTATCTAAATTATTATTCTGTGATTCTAGGTATATCTTAGAGGAAGATGGGATTTATTTTTTTTTCCACAGCTAATTAACCAACTCATTTAGGAAATGTTACTGCTGAGTAACAAAAATATTTAAATTCCATTTCCTCATGGGAACAACAGCATTTCCATTTTAGTGGAGATATTTGATTCTGATACATGCAAACAATGAGACATGTACCCTAAATGATCACTGCATCCTGCAGGCTGTATGTGTCTATATCCTGCAGATTATCTCCAAATGTCACAGTTCAAAATGTCTCTTCAAACTGTTAGCAATTGTTTTGCCATTAGTTTAGGACTCCTTGGTGGCCAAGCCAATACCCTTCCTGCAAGGTGCAAATCCTTCCAGACTGAGAAAAGAGAAAGAAACTGCCCTGTCCAGAATACTACTTAGTTATTTTGAACAAGGTTCATAATACATTGAACATTTTTCATAATATGGTCTAGTATTATAACGCCATCTGGTTTTGTATAGGCTAATATTTTTTGATGTAGTGAATTAATTGAAAGGTAAATTGAAACACTGGTAAAGTATTTTTCATAAATGTAACTTTGACATAAAATCACAAAAGCACAGGCATTCATGCAGTTACTGAAGGATTGAAACTTGAGAACAGAACCGATATGAACTGATTTTGTGTGGAATACAATATAAAATTGATTTGGAAAATTCAGTAGATGCTTCAGGAATCTGTAGTCTGTGCTTCAAATCTGAGATTTTTTTAGGAGCTTTAAAGTTTGTGAATTTATGATGTCTATCCCATCTCCAAAGAAACTGTGAAAAATGTATTTTCTTTGTATATAAAAAAAAAAGCAGAACATGTTGCAGAGACCTGTGTTATGTTTGAACCTCAGATGTACTTAATTTACCTATACTGTTTGATTAATTAAGAACAAAAATTACTGAAACATACGAGAATTTATTTGCTCTCTTAAATACGGTAAAACTTACGAAGATCCAATGGCCACATATGAAGGCAGTCCAAGCATATCTCTAAGAAAAAATTAGAATATTCTAGGGAAAATACAATTTCATTAAAACACTTTTCTTAATTAAAATATCCCTAATACTTTTGTGAAAGACCCTTATGTTTATCTAAGAAAGGTAGTTATCATATATCCTTGCCAAAGGAATTTAGGAGCCATTTTGCTAGTAGCTTTACAGGTGGTGAGCATTTCATCCTAATTTTCTGTGCAGTCTGGCTTTTGGTACTATGTCTAAAACCAAATTCCAGTTAAGAGAAAATGAAACTCTTTTTTTTTTTTTTTGTATGTTTACTTTAAAGGACCTACATTTTCAGTTTCTGAACTTTTTTCTGTTGAAACTGAAACACTTTCAGTTTCTGAAAATGTTTGTACATCTCTCTTACAACCTTCTATAATCACATGCATTAGCCTTGTCACCGTTTAATCCCAGCTGTTAGGTCAGTACCAAACAGCTGCTTTATCAACCCCCTCCCCAGTGACATGGCGGAGAGAATCAGAAGAGTAAAAATAAGAAAATTTGTGGGTTGAAATAAAAAGTTTAATAGGTGAAGCAAAAGCCCTGCATGCATCAAAGCAAAACAAAGAATTCATTCACTACTTCCCAGCAGCAGGCAGGTGTTCAGCCATCTACAAGACAGCAGGGCTGCATCACATGTAACAGTTACTTAGGAAGACAAATACTGTCCAAAGATTTCCCCCTTCCATCTTCTTTCCCTAGATTTATTTGTTGAGCACAATGTGATATGGTTTGGAATATCCCTTTGATCAGTAGCAGTCAGCTGTCCCAGCTGTGTCCCCTTCCAACTTCTTGTGCACCCCCAGCCTACTCACTGGTGGGTTGAGAAGCAGAAAAATCCTTCATCCTCTGTAACCACTGCTCAGCAACATCCTTGAATTATCAACACTGTTTCTAGCACAAATCGATAACATAGTCCCAAACTGTCTACTGTGAGGCAAATGAACTCTACCCCACCAAAAACCAGAACAGCATCCACCTGAGGTCATCTGAAAATCTGCTGAAGGTTTGATGAAGATTTAATTGCCTGAATGAATGTTTATTTTTTGCGGATAATTTTGGGGGAAAGCCCTAGGAAATGTAAGTGGTTTGATCTGGTTAATATTTATGTCTTTGTCTTCCTTTTGAGTTTGTACAGGAACACAGTGGGTACCATTAGAAATTAATAAGAAGATGTAATAAATATCCACCTGATATAAAGGAAACTTGCAGACCTTAAAAATGTACCAAGTGAGACTATAAATTCTTCAAGTGCTATTTTCTTAGTTTGAAATCATCAGAGCACATAACTATTCTGATCTAATTGTAAAGAGCATTTTGAGTGAGTTCTTTTACCTTTGATTAGTCTTAAACAAAAATATGTTCAACCATTATTGGAAATGACATAATTAAAAGCTTCTCCAATATAGGTAAAAGTCCTCATGTCTAGATTAAATGAAATTTATTTCCTGGTGAAAGCACTCAAATCTAGAAGGTGAAAGGGTCAAGGGAGAAGAAAATTAAATTAAAATAACGCCACACTTTACAGGGTTCTTTTTTTCTTCACTCTGATTCCTAGTAAGGCTATAGAAAGCTGATACGGTCTTCCAAAAGGACAGTAAATATTCTGTTTACCATACTTAGCTTTTTTCCCCCTCATTTTGAAACAAATTAATAAAATCCACAATGCTTCAAGTAAGGTGATAAAAATAATTACAAGAATAATGAGTGTCATCCATACTATTGTATCACCAGCTATAGTATTCATGTACTTTCCTTTAAAAGAAATGTCTAATGGCCAGCACAGTGAATGTATTTACGAACATATCAAACCCTGATCCTGTGATCTGATCCCGTGATCTCTGGGAATACAGAATTCCTTTCGTTATTTCCCCTGGTAATCAGAATATGGCCTTATCATCCTTTAATGAAAAACAAGCCAGTGTTGTAGAACATTGTCTTCTCCCTTTCTCTTGAAACTCTTCTGTTAGTGAAGCTAAAAACAAAACCATCAAAACAATGCAATTTCTCTGCCTCAGGCTAGCAAATACCTGCATTTTTATTCTTCACCCAGAACATTTTACTCATCATCCTCATATTTTGACACAAATATATTTTGTATTCAGTCAAAGATCAGTCAAGATCTTCATACAGTGTTTCAACATGACAAGTGAAAGGAGGCTACACCAGGGCAGTATGTTTTCTTTTCCTCTATTTTCCTGAGAATCTCCTTTTGTGTTCAAAGACAGTCTAAACCATTTTTTTTTCTGAAGTGTTACATTCCCTCAAAAATAAAACCTTCAAAAACACACTCTGAAATGGGAGAAGACATTACCAAAATATAACAGATGTGCACAGTAGTAACAGTATATTATTCCTTGCTTTTCTTCACTTTTCACCTTCTCAATAGAGCACAAATTATACGTGCTTTTGCCTTGGCTACAGAAATTTGCACTTCAAAAATATTTCTGATTTTTATGAATGTTACCATCTTCAGATATGATTTGTTGAAATAAAAGAGATTACATGCCTTCTCATGTATTATGAAGTCATCTAGAATATTGTAGATTTTCAGAATCAGGTGCTTTACTTATTAATATCTTTTCCCTTCTAAGACATACATGAAAGACCTACAGGTTTTGTCCAGTGTTGGTATATAGTTATGCATGAGAAAGGTTTATATCAAGAGAGATGAAAGTGTTCTGGGTTTTGATGCTACCAATTTTTTTTTTTGTATTCGATTACATTTATAACAGTTGAATTTTTTTAACTTGAGTAAAATGTTATAATGAATTTGTGAGTGTACATGTGCATTGCAGATGAGTTCTACAAAGGATCTCACCTTTTTTTATGTACTGGTAAGTGCACTTACCAGTGGGCTTAGAAGTCATTTTTTATTCAGTCAGGGACTGAAATTCAAAGGAGATATCCAAGAAAACTCACTGAGAACTGGTGCATTGCATGCGCTCCTACACCATCACAGGGCCAGAGTGCAGAACACCCCTTCCCTTCCCTCTCAGCTCATGTTGTACCAGTGCCTGGGGGTGATGGGAGTAGTTTAAGCCTCTCAGGTCAAATGCTGGATGTGAAAGTGCACATTGTCCCCTGGGTGTGCAAGATCTAACTCCTCAAAACCAAAGTAATTAATTTCTCATCAAGTCATGAGCTTGAAAGGGTTGTAATAGATTCTTCTACACACCTAAACTCAGAAAAGCAGAACATTTTCATTCCCACTTCCAACATATGTGAAAAGTATTATGTACGCTCTTCAGCTGCTTTTGTGTTAGCAAAAATACTACCTGCTATTTTCTTCACTAGCAGCAAAGAATGGAAACTTTCAACCCATATGTTGTGGTTTTCTTTTCAAAATAAAAATTATGGATACCCAAGAACAAGGTTTATTATAAAAATTTTATAAGCTGAAGTCATATCTATAGGTTCATATCATTTGCAAAAAATTATTTTCCTTTTTGCTGTTTCACCAAAGCTTTGTAGACACAGAAGGTAATAGAAAAAAAATGTTTGGGTTTGTTTATTTATTTTGTCTTCCACAGTAACACTTTATTACAAACTTGAGTAGGAAAGAAAAATGAGACAAGGAGACAAAATAATTAGAAAGGAAACAGTTTGAGTTCCTCTGTTCACAGAAATAAACTGTCTGTAGCTAATTCAAATTACCTAAATTTCACAGAATTCATACCACAAGTTATTATCTATCATCTCCTGGAAGAAATATTAATTTACATGGATTTATGTTCCATTGTCTGAAAAAAACTGTCTGCAGTATTTTTTTAAACTAAAGCTGTTCATTTTGAATACCAAACAGAGAATACAGACAACAACAGCTCTATAAAAGTGCAATGCAAATACCTTTGAAAATAATGTTTCAGATTATTAGCCTTCAGCTATCTCATTGTGCAATTTGATCTGGTACACACTCATCTTGTACATTTAAGAATATTCACGTTCTTCCTTCCATTATGATAGAACAACTTGGGTTATAGTCCCAAGTGGAACTTTAAAGCAGTTGCAGAACGAATGATTTGAAGAGGTGACCTGTTAAAAACATACAAAGACATATCCTAGTTCAGTAATTCAATTATTTATTTTTGTGTCCTATTTCTAGAAGGATTTAATATTTGTGCTTAATATGCAGATGGTATAGTAAAATATCTCAAACGTTGAAATTATTATTATTATTAAAATATGGAAATATTTGTGTTTTAAAATATCTTATGTTTCATTTTTACCAGTGGTAAATTATTTTTTGTCGACCTTTATCTGTAACTGTAGGTTGGGTCCGTTGTCCCTCCTGAAACAGAAAATCCACTAGGCCAGGTTTTGTTCTCAATCAAAGCTGATATTAACTGCTCTTAATTGAGTTCCATTTAAAAAAAATACATATTTTTGGTTCAACATTAAGGAGAAGATTGAAGTGGTTGTTTTATGAAACTTTTCTTCTAAATAATTTGGCATTCACATCCTTTTCTCTTTTGACTGATACCAAATGGCACTAAACTGAACAAACTTCATACATATGTGATGAAGTTATACAACACTTATCTTTTGTGAAAAAAATTGAGCCTTTCCAATGGATAGGGCATATATGTATATTTTAAGACACATTCAACCATTTCAGCCCATCATAGTCAACTTTATCTATTTGCGCTATGCTCAGAGCAATTTCTATAACATACATGTTTTTGTTTTATTTTTTTGAATAATACAGCACTGATAGAGTAGGGAGTTATGTTCCATTTACTTTTATAATTTTCTTTTCTATGTTTTCCACTGGGAAAATAGGGGACACACACACTAACCCTCCAGAAGAAAACAACATGTGAAGATATGAAGTTTGCTCATAAAATGGATTTTTCATTGGAAACTGAAGAAATTCTGGATCCAGTTTTATCTTTCTGTGTGTATGTGATGTCTATTCTTAATCTATCACTGGTGTACCACTCTGCCTATGGATGGGTTGGACTTGTTTCTCCCCTGGTCTGAGGTTCTTCCAAAACTGATTCAAATCCAAGGTAATTCAAATCAGAGTCTAGAGTTCAAGATTATTTTACTTACTAAAAACATCCTTAGGGCTTTTTATGGTATTACTCCTCACAACAGTTTGTTTGGAGATGCACTGTCGTGAACATGCAGGAAGATGCAGAGAGAATGTTTTACTTGAACTGCAGCTTCACTAGTGTAACTCCCCATATAACTACCAACAATAATTCAGACAGATGTCATCTTTCTAGAATTATTTCCAACATACATAGGATTTCTGTCAGTCTGTAGTTTCTTCATCTGGTTGCCACTCCTCTGCACAAGCTCTCTGTTCTTCTATATAATACTCCTCATAAGAGTGAAATGAGAGGAAATTGTATTGTTTAGGTTTTTTGAACAGTATTAAGATATGTTCTTTATCATATAGCTGAACTGCTTGTCTCACAGATGTGAAATATTTGCAACCTATCCTCCCTATATGCCTAACTTAAGTCTGATTTGCAGGGAAAAAGAAATTATATCCAAAAAACAGTGTCATCCACCTTTCCTCCCTGACCACATTATCATGCCAGGTAGGTGAGAAAGCAAAAATTATTTCTTAGACTAAATTGTAGTTCATGATCTATTCCTGCATTACTTCCAAAACAGACCCCTATGCTTACCATTTGAAGGATAGAAGCTACTAGGAGTGCAGCCATTACCTAGATGAATAGCCATGCGAGGCTGTACTTGAAATTATTGTACCTGAGCCCTAGAAGCCCACTTAGGATCTTAGAAGGTGTTTTTGTTTCTCCTGTCATTTGGTGATGTGCCATGAAAAGACCGTCTACCTTTTATACTTCTGGTCTAAAACAAGGAATCAAACTTGTATTCTCTTTTCCTGTTTGTATCTTAATGTAAAAAATAGTAAATCTGTGACAATAATCTGTATTTTAAGCATTTTTTCAAGGTGACTGTAATAACATTTTCTACTAGCCAAGGCTTTTATAAAAATTCCTTCTCCCCCTGTATTCCCCTCTTTTCTCTTCTACAAGTCTCTTTTTTCATCTCGTTATGCTAAATTTCCCTGAGTTTAAGCCTGGAATGGTTATTCAAACAGTATCAGCTATTCATCTTATACTGGTTGTTTGCCTACTTAAAAGCAGGCATTTTAAATTCATCTGATATACCAAAGCTATTCTATAGTCAGTCCTGTGAAGCTTCCCATTCTTCCATTGTGGTCCAGGGAAACCGTGACTTGTGCTGAACTCTGTAGGCGTCACAAGACTCACAACTACAGTGAAGCTCAAGACTTGCTCATCCACTTCAAAAGGATGTTGTAAGGATTAATTAGTTAGTGTTTAGAAAGTGCTTCATAAAAGTAAAGTGCTAAACATTATTGTCACATTAAAGACAAGCTGGAGTCCCTTTGACAGAGTTACTGTATTATATGGGCTTTTCTGGAGATAATTATACATGATAAGATATTCATAATTATATCAGTAATTTGAGTTACTCAATGTACATTAGAAAATGCTCATCAAATGCCCCATTTCTATTATGCATGTATGTTCTGTAAAGCTCTAGCTCTTACGTGATCCATTAGAGGTAAAATGTGCTTGCGTTGGGAGCACTCACAGTTTCAGACCAGCCTAATGCTTGAAAAAGGTCTGACCATAGAATTGGGATGTATTCATAAAAATTTAGGTGTGGCTTTATGATTATCATCACCCATAATTTTTCAGATCCTTTACTAAGCAGAGGGAGTTACTTCCTTATAGTCAGTAAGTACAGTTATTTCAATAGAGGTTGAGAAATCAGTAGATTAAGTATAAAACAATAAAAAACCTGGCAGGAGATGTTGAAGAAAGCTTTGCTCTTTTTTTCTTTTTTCTTTTGTGCCTTCTTGCTTTCTCGGGTCCATTTCCAGCTAGTTTTTTCTTTTTACCTTTAGGCTTTGAACAGTCAACTTTCCATGACAAAACACTGCAGTTGTTTCTACTCCGCAGATGAAGGACCACAAAAGGATTCAAATAAGTTCCTACAAAGAATGTAATTTTTTCTCCTGGTTTGTGTTCAGTGTATGTATTTATAATCTTTCAAATATGGTAAATGTTGGATTGAAATCAACATCATTTTTCAAACAAACGTTGGATTGAAATCCACATTTTTTAAACAATTTAATAATTTTGAATCACGTTTACAAGTATCTGACTGTTGAGATTTTAAAAAAATATCTGATGTAGAAAGCATAATTTCATAAGCTACCTTGATTTATTCATTTATTCAACCAGAAGGTAAATATTTTACAATCTTTCTTCAGGAATTAAAACTGTCATGGAGAATGCAATACACACCCCAAATATCTTATTTTCTTCCTGTATTAAAACCTGTATGTTTATAATTACAGTATTATACTGCTAGACTGCAGATCTTAAAACGGTATGTGATATGAAGTATATAATTATCTGACACTTTACAGAATGAAGACAGTGCATTTATTTACATTCTTTTAGTTCCTACAATAATTCAAACCACTTCTGTAAGAAGCCAGTGCTGTAGACCTGTACACTATGGGCTTACTCTTGTAATTTCCAGCCTACAGAAAGTATTCCACATATTCCATCTACAATGTCCTGCACTGTGTGTTTACTACTGTATTCATTAACATCCCCGGACAAGAGGTATGTCTGAGTCTGTGCATGTGTGCTATTAGCAAAGGCTGTGCAAAACCTGAAATCAGGTGGGAGGAAGGAGAGGAGGGTAAAAGAAAGGTCAAAAATAAGAGTGAGGCTTCCTCATGTGATACACCCTTCCTTTATCTATTGTATTTTTACGCTCAGGTCCTAGGGAGGGTGATCATATCTTATGTAAAGAAACACCATGCCTCACTTAACTAGAAGATGAGAGTGCAAGTTCTTCACTCATGCTGGAAAATAAGTGTCTTATCACAAGAACTTACACGTGTTCTTAAGAGAGGCACATATCAATCTCAACTGGTAGGCAAGAAAGATCAGGGTACAAGGGTAGATCCTCAGGATACATGAATAACCGGATGATCTGGGAAAGGATACACTGAAGGGACTCCAGATGCAAACCTGATTTTCAGAAGTAATAACAACTTACACTGATATTTGGCATTTGCCCATCATGTTAAGATCGAAGGCCAAAATTACCCATATAGTCTGAAACATGCCCAGCTCTGAAAATAGGTTAGCTGAACTCAAGGTCATTTGAGGTGCAGAAGTTGTTAGAGCTGCTCCACGGCAGTTTTTTTGCTACTTCCAAACTTTCTCTAACGAGATTCTCCATAGGAAATGATATAGAGGTTTTCTTCAATATTAATAATCACAATAGTATAACATTCTAAGTGTAACTGTTCTCTCAATCTGTTTATTTCAAATCAGGAAAAGATAGAATTAAATTTAATAAAATAAAATAAAATAACGTCTCTTCACAGGAAACAGTAGTGAGAAATAGTTGTAGAAAGCTTTTCAGCAGTAGATGTATGTTAAATTGCACTAAGATTTTATTAATTGCTTAGATCCTCGTAATATCTGAGTTGTCTCAACTTTTATGGAGAAATTTAGAGTGGAATAGCTACTACTATGTTTTTAGAGGATAACATGGGTCAAAATTACCTGAAAGGAGGTTAAAATGAGGTGGGTGTCAGACTCTTCTGCCACGTAATAAGCAACAGGACAAGATGAAATGGCTTTAAATTGTGCCAGGGTCCATTTAGATTGGGTATTAAGAAAATTTCTCACCCAAAGGATTGATAACCATTGGAACAGTCTGTCCAGGAAAGCAGTTGAGTCACCATCCCTGGAGTTATTCAAAAAATGTGCACATGTGTTGCTTAGGGACACAGTTTATTGGTGGACTTGGAAGTGTTAGGTTAATGGCTAGAATCAATGATCTTGAAGGTCTTTTCCAACCCAAATGATTCTCTGATTCTATGAATACAGTGAGATGTTTAACAGGTTTATAAGGGAATTTTCCAATGTACTTAGTAGCTTAAATATGCTTCTGTGAAAGTTATAAGAACTGAAATGTGACCTTCACTGGAAGGAGATTTGATGTAGTGCTGAATTCTTCACAAAAATTCGACCTTTAAATTATATAGTAATTCAAAGTAGAACAAAAAGGAGCCTTCCAAATTTTGCATGATATTTCCTTGAGATTGTAACATGAGGCAGCAGGTCTCTCATATTACTATCATCGTTTCACCATAAACAGATCAAGGCTTCCAGTAACTGGAGCACTGAATTCATGTCAGGAAATAAGGGCTAGCTACACAAGTGTAAATATACATTTATGCCACTGAGAAGACACATCTTTATTTTCAGCTTACAGTTATTTTAAATCTAGGCATACAAGAACCAACCAACAGCAGAACAGGTTCTGGGAGCATTCTTAACTTATTCTTCATGAATAACAATATTCTGAGTTCTAGTGACTAGGCAAAGGTTTTCTAAATCTTGTCACTTTTTCCTTTAAAGACATAGAAGAGGGTTTTCTTCCTTTATCAATTTTAATACTGAATCCGAAATATTACAAAACGAAGAATTCCAGCTATATCCACCTTGATCTCTTGAATACTTCTTGGAGTCTTCCTTCCTGGAAGAAAGAATGAGTACATTATAGAATATAAAGTTTGTTCCTCGATGAGCTTGAAGAACAAAGAAATTCCCATCTATGTCACCATCTGAGTCAACCAGGATGCATAAAAAGCTCTCAAACTACGTCAGCTACACCATGGTTAAGGTGAAACAAGAGGGGAGAAATCTTTGTTTTTAATTCTATTTCCTTTTCCTGGTATCTGGAGGAAAGAATACTTAAAAAATTATGTGCAGTGTATAAATACATACACATATACTACAGTATCTCTCTAATACAGGATGCTCTTGAATTTTCCAGTGTGCATTTTCTTGACCAGCAAAGCAGTATGCAAGTTGGGCAAATACTAATCTCTTTTCAAATAAAAGAAAATTTTTAAAAAAATTTATTGTGTATATGAGGTAATAGATTCTTTTGGGGACTCTAATCCCCCCAAAAAAGAGGGTGTTCTGTAAAAATCATGATCTTAACAAGATAGCTAATCACCATAAATAGAGGACATACTCCTTTGGAAAACAAACATAAACAAAACACACACACTAAAATGAAATATAAACAAGCAAACAAAACAAACCACAAACCAAAGCACACACAAAAAAACCCAACCCAAACCCAGAAAAGAATAAAAATATAAGCTGAATGGAAGAGATACAAATACACGTTCTCATCCCATATCCTGGGAGCTACAGAGAAAATAGCATAAAAGATGCTGTTCTGAACACCTCGGTGTTTTTCCAAATAATAAGATGTTGACAAAATTGACTTCAGCATTTTACTTTAGAAGGCAAGATAAAAAGTCCTGTTAATAATGTTGACTGATGCCTATGATGCATCTCCTTTCCCTCAGCTTCTCTTATTTCGAACTAATGTGCCCAGATGTGGCTTTTTTCATCAGATCATTAACAGCAATGCAGACTAGTCCCTCTTTTCTATTCCCAAAGATATATTTGCTGAGGCTTTCATAGTGTTAATTTGTAGTTCATAAAAATTGCTGTAAGAAGAATCAATGGTTTGTTTGATCAACATTTCACGAAACTGTATTCACTTCCTCTCTTTGGTCACTTTATCAATAAGGTATTTTACAAGTTCCTACAATAAGTATCAATTAACATCCAGCATCATTACACTCTTAAAACCATGAACATAATTTATTTAGTAGCTGCTGTGAATGAGAGTAATAAAATCTACTGAACAAAAGTTTGAGTAATATCAGAAGATGCTTTATCAGCATTTTTCTGATTATCTACCATAACCTCTAGATGAATAACCATGATCAGCGTCTTAAATATCACTTGCTGTAGAAACAGTCCAGTTCTGTATTAATATTAATGTACTCACTGTTATTAACATGGAGAGAGATAAGATAAAAATCTGTCAGGAAAATGTTACTCCTTGTAATTTGTACAGGAGTGAATATTAAAAATCTGACAAAGGTTTTGCAGGGTGGTACTTGCCCACTACTGAGGACTGTTGCATTCTCCTTCCGCAGTTCTGCACCTACCACTCTGTATTGGTTATACTAATTAACCACTGAATGGTATAGTGTGCTTTTTGTGTAGAGAAGGGACACTATAGACATAAAAAATATTATGTCCTAGGCTGTTACACTGTTACAAGACTAATCTATACAAAACAAGTGAAATTCAAGAATAACTACCGTTTTTCAGGAGCACTTAAACATTATAAATTCCCTTCACTGGATCTGAGCTCCAAGAAATACATCAAAACACAAACCAAGAAGCTAGGACATGATTATAATTTTAAAATGCCTCATATTCAAACATCCTGCTTTATTTGAATTCATAGTATGGATGAGCTTTTCTGAACAGAAGGTCTCCTGTAAGGCAACATTTTCATCAGGAAGCAACTAGCTTTAAGGAGAGGTTAATATGAGTACTGTGTTGTGTTATCTCTCAAACTCTACAGAAGGAATTAGGCAGTAAATAAAAAAAGCCTTTAGGACACTTGTTTCCTTGTCAGGTAACACAGAAATATCATTGTCAAAGTATCATTCGACATATTAGAATTAACAACATATTTAAAGGTGCATAAAGACACAATCTAAGTTAGACACCAGCCAATAAAATTCCTACTCTCTCCATAGTCACAGAAAAGTGCTAGCAAAAGGATACTTCTTGCCATGCACTGTAAAGCAACTGACCTTGTAGAAAAATATACATTGCTCTGTGTCTTGTACAATTCCAGATGCTTCCTTCAGGGCCCTTTGGATCTTGTGCCTAGGAGAAAGACATAAATCTCTCTATTGCTAGTCATAATACATTATCAGAAAAACAAATAAAACTTTAGATTTCTTCACCAAATAAAGGACATTGCTACAGAAACACACACACACAGAAGTATTTTCTTGAAGAGCATGTTTCTGACATTAATTTGGGTGTGGACAAAGGTAACAAACTTGCCAAATGAAACATAATCTTGGTATATTTGAGGGCAGATATGAAATTCTGCAGTAATTGAAGTCTGTTTATTTTCACTGAAAAGGAGACAATTATAATTGCATTCAGAAACTGTGTTGCACCTTAGAAAGAAGCTGAGTCTGTGGGATATCTAAGGACAGAGAGAGGACTTTAAAGTAGTATGTTCTATGAATGCACGATCAAACTTAAGACCAGGACTTTCCAAAAGTGACCCTGATTGTTAATAAAACTAAGTAATCACTTAAATATACATAGCAAAATATTGTCTTTATTTTACAGTTGGTACAAAGGACACGGGCAGTGAAATTACACACTTCTGAAGATTTACTTCTTCTAACCAGTAAAACCTGAGAGAATTTCAATTTAAAATATATTAAAGAAGGAATAGGTTATTCTTTAGTTTGTTTCATGCACGAGATAGTACTCTGTATGTTAAAGATTATCTACTCCCTGATATTCAGATTCATTCCATATTTCCTGCACATTTTATTCAAACACTTTTTGTAGTTAGTTCACATTTACTTCAATGATTTGAAGCCTGGAGGCAAGGTGATATCATAAGCAGTAGGAAAACACTCAAAACTCCAATTTTTTTCAGACCTGTTAATATCAGGTTGCTCATATATATGAGCATATATATATATATATGCTCTTCTTGTTGTAACACAAGAAGACAGAAGCTAAAGCACTGATTTTTAAAACCATGTGCAAGCAGCCAAGCTCAGACAGGCACCATATTTTGTGCAGCTTTGCAGCATCTCAGACAATAATTCTGCCTGGGAAGCAACAATCTTCTGGAAGAGAAAAAGGACAGTCAGGGCCATCTAGCTTTGGATAAAGCACAGTTGTAATCAAGTTTTCAAAGTTATGGTTATTATAACACACAGAAAAGCTAAAGGCTTAATTAAAGAAATAACTGGAAAGCACTTTGTCCTGGTTTGGGTGAGAAAAGAGCTGGTTCTATTCAGTGATTTTACATTTCAGCTTGGTGCTTCTATCTAACTGCACTGTCTGAAGTTAGCAGCCTATTCTCACAGACAGTGTCTGCTCTTGACAGTGATAACACCCCATGTTTAGAGTTACTACCAAGGATTGGTATGCAGACCAAGGTCGCTGATGAATCTTGTTCACTATGCTGGGGGGTGCATGAAAGAGAAAGGCTGCACCTGCAGGGAGGAGCGGACAGGGCAGGTGACCCCAAACTGACTCACAAGGTGTTCCAGCCCATATACCTCATATTTGGATATAAGGCAGAGGCATCTGGAGGTTCTATAGCTCGCTCGCTCATCTCTCTCTCTCTCTCTCTGAGGGCTCCCAGACTCTTCTACCCCCTTGGACCACTTGCCAGCTTTGTTTGGCTTGCCTCAGGTCCTCTTTTGTTTCCTTCCTCAGAGCATTCAAGGAGTACTCCATCCCTTCTGCCTTTGATCCCAACTGGTGTGTTCCTGAATCCCGTACCAGAATCCAGCTCTTGAACACAGCTCCCATCTTCTGCAAGCCCAGTCTGGGACTTCCCCGGTGCCTGCTCCACAGCATCAGCGGTGACGGTGATGTAACTACCATCAGGGGGGTTGGGTTCGATACTGGTTTTGTACATAGTTGTATATATTCCATTTTTTTTATTATATTCATTTTTCATTAAATCTGTTCTAGTTTCCTTTTCTAATTGCTGCGTCTCTCTCCCTTATCCCCTTTCTCTTCCCCCTTGGGGAGGGAGGGGGGTTAACAGAGAGCGTCTGTTACAGGTCCAAAGGGCCACCTTGACCCTAAACTGTGACAGATTTATTGGCACCCAATGTGGAGCTCTGATAGATTGTCTGAATAGTTCAAATTCCAGTTCATTCACTTGAGAGAGTATCACTTTTTTCCTGAGTGTCTTTAAGAACTGGAAACTAAAACAGACTGCCTAAATGATGTCGTTTCTGAGAGCAGTATTAATTCGTGTGTTTTTAGCATTTCTTTATGAGTTAAATGCCGTAGTGTTCCCTTACTTGCCATATGCATTATATTACTGTTTGATTGTTCTCACTGTTTATCTGAAAGCTCTCTGGTTTGGCTGCTGGGTGAAAGCCTCTGCTTTTCTGTGGTGCTTATCTCTGATTTATGTTGCGCTGAACTGGGAACTGGGTGAGTGTCTGTACTATGGGTATTACATAGTGGATTTCATAGCTAGGAATACTTTTGGTTTTATCTCGGGAAGTTATACTGCTCCCCTGTATGCTAATCTGACTCCACTGGATGTTAGAACTCCATTAAATTGTGAGGATTTTGGATATGGTCATTAACAAAATGTCATATTATTGTTATTTTCTAATGTTTACACTGTGTGGCGTCAGATTAGGCATCCGTGCAGTTATACCGGTCGGGCAGCCACCAAAAATCGTAGAGAGCGTGCATGCCGCTTCCCTTCAATGTTCCCTGATACGTTCTGTAGTTATCCAGACTTCACAAGGTTCTATGATATGCAGGAAATGTGCTGAAACTGTTCAGGCCCCTCATGCCCCCCCAACAACCCCTGCTGTTGTGCCAGCCCCAAACCCAAGCACCACAGTTCCTCAGTCTCCGCAGTCCCCCGCAACGAGCCCTGCTGCTGCGGCTGTTTCAAAAACAAGTACCGCAGCTTCTCATACTACACAGGCTCCCACCATGAGCCCTGATGATGTTGATCCAGTTCTCAAAACAAGCGCTGCTGCTGCACCAACTCCCACAACAAGCACTGAAACTGTTCCAACTCCAGAAGCAAAGCCGACAGCTACATCAGCAACTACTGTAGGCACTCCCACTCAATCTGCACCTGTACAAGTCACTCCTGTGAGGAAAAGAAAACAAAGAAAACAGCCAAGTCCAGCAACGGCACAGGGGAGAGGGTCCTTCCCAAGCTGAATCAGAGTATGAGTCAGAACCAGATGCAAAGACTGATGCCCCTGTAACTGGAAAGAAAAGCCTAACAAAAACAGATCACCCAGTGTGGTCAGAAGATAATGGAGCAGGTCCTTCTAAAGCAAACTCATCAGATGTGGCATCATCAGATGCAGAAGTTACTACCCAACCTTTACGTATGAAGGAGATGAGAAATCTGAGAAAGGACTGTAGCCGTCATGAAGGTGAGCCACTGACCACTTGGCTGCTCCACTGCTGGGATACTGGGGCAATGTCCATTGAATTGGATAGCAGAGAAGCCAGGCAGTTGGGATCTCTGGACAGAGATGGAGGCATTGATCAAGAACTTGCAAGAAATAGCAACACTATTCTCTGAGTCAATCCTTGACTACCAATGATTGGTGTGCAGACCAAGGTCACTGATGAATCTTGTTCACTACGCTGGGGGGTGCACGAAAGAGAAAGGCTGCACCTGCAGGGAGGAGCGGACAGGGCAGGTGACCCCAAACTGACTCACAAGGTGTTCCAGCCCATATACCTCATATTTGGATATAAGGCAGAGGCATCTGGAGGTTCTATAGCTCGCTCGCTCATCTCTCTCTCTCTCTCTCTGAGGACTCCCAGACTCTTCTCCCCACTTGGACCACTTGCCAGCTTTGCTTGGCTTGCCTCAAGTCCTCTTTTGGTTCACTATTCCTTCTGCCTTCAATCCCAATTGGTGTGTTCCTGAATCCCGTACCAGAATCCAGCTCTTGAACACAGCTCCCATCTTCTGCAAGCCCAGTCTGGGACTTCCCTGGTGCCTGCTCCACAACATCAGTGGTGACAGTGATGTAACTACCATCAGGGGGGTTGGGTTCCATACCGGTTTTCTATATATATTTGTACATATTCTAGTTTTATTATTATTATTTTCATTAAAGCTCTTCTAGTTTCCTTTACTAATTGCTAAGTCTCTCTCCCTTATTCCCTTTCTCTACCCCCTTGGGGAGGGAGAGGGGTTAACAGAGAGTGTCTGTTACGGGTCTAAGGGGCCACCCTGACCCTAAACCGTGACACACTTGAAATGTTTTTAGTCAAATGAGCAATTTGACTAGTCTGTGGAACATCATACATAGAAATACATATTCACAAGATACCAACACATTTGACTTACCTATTTTGCTGTGCAAAGACATGCTGAAACTTGGTGATAGCTAAATGCACAGGCTCAATGACAAGAAAAATGTGCTGTTATCACTGTAAGTGAAATTTTATTTCTGGAAATATTATATATGTTTTCTAGAGATTTACATGGATCTTGATTTTGACGTCATGTTTTCATGAGCTCTATCTGTGAGATGCACATAGAAGCAAACAGGGGACTAAGAATGCATGGGTGCATTTGTTTTTTCCATTCCATCTGTGTGAAAAGGCTACCATTATTTTTTCTCTGTTGCTTAATGTCAGGCTCATTTTCAGCTCTTTCTTCAGCTGATGTCTGGTTTAATTCTTTCCTTGTAGGCTGTGCCACATTATTTTGAATCATGTGCTGTGCAGGATCCTCTTTTTCCCTGAACCCTGTTCTTGGTAAAGATGAGACATACCTTTTGAAGCTTATTCTTCCAAGAGCAACAGAATGCCACTAAGTAACATGAAATTACTCAGTCAATTTGAAAAGTATTATAATTGAGAAACCTGCAAAAGCGGTATGTTTTGGGTCGCCTTTACAATCAACAAAGGTATTGAATGTACAGAGCAGTTATTGCAAAACCCATCTAAAATGACTGGTTGCTTGAGAATATAACACTGTGATATTACAGATACTGAAGTATGGATGCATTAAACCATGTAATTTAGACAATATACTACTTGTGTAAATCCAGAGATTTTTTACAACCATTTGCATGGTGCTACACAGAGAAGTTATTCATTATAACAGAAAAGTTGAGGCAAAGGGGAAAAAGAAATGCTGAATTGCTGCAATCATATAATAATTGAGCTAAAAGTCATTACAAATGTTGTGCTAAGCACACTTTTGTGCTTGACAGAAAAAGAAAGAATTGGAAAGTAATCCAAAGACACCAAAAACTGTCTCAGATATACAAGTACCAGAGATATTTCCATGTCACAGAAATTAACAGTGTTTAGTTTTATTGATGATAAAAGTTTTTCCCTCTGGGTAAGGCCCTGTGTCAGACGCTGGAAAAAAACCCACAAACAATACATGCTTTTTTATTATTATTCTTCCTTCTCATACTTCTCATAGCAGTCTTTTGTGAGGATACCTCACTGCTGTGTTTCTTCATTAAGCAAGCTTTTATTGCTGCTTGTTTTTCAGAGACATGAAAAGTTATACTCAGACCTGCTATCACAGGCATGACACTCCAATGCAGGCATTTTTATAAACAGCTACAAACTGTAAATATATGTGAGGCCATTTGTGGCTGAGATTGAAATTGTGACTTTTGGGGCAGCTTGTTCTCCAAGGCAGCCACGGTATACTGTACAAGTAACTAACATATCCCCATATCTGGCTATGATCAAAGGCCTGGAATGTTTATATAACCTATACCTCCCCATATAGTTATCTCTTATAACACACTTCATTTTTTGAAGACCATGTCTACCTTGGAAATCTTTGTTAGAGAAGATACAGGATTTACACTTCCTCCCTCCACCATGGGAATCAGTAAATTGTAACAGAACTCCAGTGATTTCCTCACCTTTTCTAATACAGTTGATCAATGAGAGGTACAGTGTCTCACAAGACTTGCAAGCATCTAACAATCATTTCTTGCTGTTCCGGAAAGCATCTGACTAAGTTAGGCATTGATCCCAGCCTGAAAAATATCTGATTTAGTCTCTGTGCCACTACATAGTTATTTGTTTTAGATACTTTGAATAAGAAGGGTTGTTCTTGCTGACCTTGGAACCAATCCTCAATTGTCACTGCCTGCTGCCCTGTGACACTGACAGTATTCAGACCTGCTGAGAGCCTGTGAAGCAAATGGAAAGAAAAGAAACCCCACGCCAATGATCATTAACTGGTAGTCTTTAGTTAAAGGTAATGATAGTTCATACTGCAATTTCAATAATGCATATAGAAATCACCTGTATGCCATCGTGCTAAATGTGTACTGTTACATAGTTATCAAGCTATTTTGCAAGGTTATACCTTAGCCAAAGAGCAAGGACATCAAACCATACCATTCACAAATAAATTGGTGTAGTTTTTTGCAATGATTGTATGTTTTGAGCAGCAAAATCAATGCTTTTTCTTCTATGTCTGCTTGCACTGTCCATCTATATGGTGAAATAAACTGACTAAGGGGATTTTTACATACTGAGTGCCACATGGGAGGGGCAAGGTTAGTGTGATGATCAGACTCATATGGCACAGCTGCTACACTTTTGGTTGTTACCTAATGGGGTTCTCCAGAGCCTTGAGGACACCTCTGACATGGTGGGAAAATCACAATCACAGAATAGTCAGAGTTGAAGGGGACTTCAGGAGATCTTCTAGTTCAACCACCCTGACAAAGCAGGTTCACCAAGAACAGATTGCACAGGACTGCATCCAGGTGGGTCTTAAAAGTCTCCAGAGAAGACTCCACAACCTCTCTGGGAAGCCTACTCCAAGTGCTCTGTCACCCTCACCGTAAAGAATTTTTTCCTCACATTGAGATGGAAATTCCCAGTCTCCAATTTGTGCGCATTGCCCCTTGTCCTACTACTGGGCACCACTGAAAAAAGACTGGTCCCATCCTCTTGACAGCCACCCATTAGATATTTAGGAGCATTACAAGGTCCCCTCTCAGTCTTTGCCAAGCTACACAGATACAGTTCTCTCAGTCTGTCCTCATAAGAGAGATGCTCTACTCCCCTAAGCACCTTTGTTTGCTTGTAAGCACACCCTGAGCAACAGTGGTGGGTTTTGTGCAAGAACACCTATTGTGGATCATTCATTAGGATTGAGCCCTCATTCATTAGGATTGAGTCCAGTCATACACTTTTTAATATCCAGACACTTAAATTAAATTAGTTTGACCTTAGCAAGGAATTAAATTATGTTAGACTGATTTAGACTGCTGTTTTTAATGTTAAATTCCCTTTTGTGGCTAGTCTAAAGGCATATTTAAGTACCTTTTCAAATATGAAGAAATTTTTAGATTGAAAAAAAGAAAAATGTAAGAGTAACAAATGCCCCTTGAAAAAATGTTTTCTATGGAAGCAAACATGTTTATTTTTCCTAAAAAACAACAATTTTTTTAAACAAGAATAATTTTATGTCATTAGCAAGATACTCTAATTTTATATTTTCACAATATAATTCTGAAAAACAAATTGTCTTACAGGTAGAAATATTTATGCATCATTTAATCTATAAAATGTAAAGGTGAAATAATAAGAGAAGTTAGTGTTGTTTAAAAAAAAATCGTGTCTGTCCATTAGCTTAAAACATCCTTTCTTACTGAAGTATTTCAAATTTCTCATTTCCAATTCAACTCAGAATAAAGTCCTAAAGTCAAGATCTCTCATTTGTGTATGAAACAGAACTCTCTTACTCTTGACAGCTGTAATCCCAGTGGAAAGGTTTTTTAAGGGTTTGTGAACTTAAAAGAAGATAAACACACCCTAGGTGTCCACATATCAATTTCCTTAGATAAGAAAAGCAGTAAAGATCTGTTTAAAAGACACATTTTCAGTCCTGTGCTGTGTAAGAATAGGGAAAGATCTTTGTCTGTGAGGTGTCTAGCAGTTTTCAGATCAAAGTAATTTGGATGATCTTTGAAACTTTTGGATAGCTTTGAAGTATGTCTACCATTATTTCATATTTTACATTTGCACTCACACATTGTTCATTATTGAAACTGTATATTGTAATATATAATAAAGAAATTAGAAATTAGAAGTTTATTTTTAGTTGTGGTTGATAGGGATTTTAAAGTTTTAGAGAAATAAATTAAGTATAGTATATATCCCATGGAAATATTGTAAGCACATAAACCCACAAAATATTCTTGAAAAGCAAAGCTGTAAACACTTATTAAACTAAGATATATCATTACTTTTCCTTCTGCAAACCTTCTTAGGCTATTTCTGATTAAGACTCATCACAGATTTTATTCCAGACAGGCTGTTTCATAAGCGTTTAAGGGAACTTGTTGTACAAATTCTCTAGAGACACATAAGATGTCTTTCCATGCTGAGCTAGTTTGAAGCAAACACTGCTTCTGCCTTGGAAGCAAGCCTTGAAACAAGCACCCACTTTTTTTCTGGTGTGATCTCAACATAATTTTACCTGTTGCTCTATTTTATTCTGTGTTATGAAAATATGTGACACAAAGTTCAGAAAAATTATCTCCTGTTGTCTAGCAAGCTACCAAGATCATTAAATGATAATTAGCACCTTTTCATAAACATCTAAGCAGTTTACATTAAGGTGTACCTTCTTGTGTGCCCTTGAAACTTGTAGGTGGGACAGTCGGGGAGGTGAGACATGAGCATCAGTCGAGTCAGTCGGTAGGAGTGGAAAATGTTCTCTGGATAAAATCAGTGTACAGGGGAAGGAAAGCAGACAGTTCTTTTGTGGAGAGGCGAGCATAATATCAGAGCATGGAAGATCATTGCTTATTCTCACTCCTTCAAAAAGCTTTGAAGGGGTGAGAGCTGAGACAGCTCTTCTGAGTGGTGAGATGACCAGCTAACAGAGGTGAAAGAATAGACTTCACTAAGAGCAAAAGACACAGTGAAGGGGAAAAAAAAATATCTCTTAGTTAAGGAGAGACTGGCAAAAGTAACAGTTGAAAGGGAAAGAACTCATAGAGATGACTGTCAGGAAAGGAAGACCCCACAACTGTAGTTTAACAATGGAGTGATGGTTGGGGTGGAAACTGTATGAGGGATGTGAGGAATCACAGCAAATGAGATGTGAGAGACTGGGCAGCAGAGTAAAAAAGAGCTGCAGAGTTTGAAATCCAAGGAATAAAGAGGAAAAATCATCTGAATACAGACTATTATCAAAGAGGTTGCCATCCGCTAAAATTCTGTGGTAGCTGAGCCAGGCCTCTTGTGTAATTAATTCAGTGAGACATAACTGACCTGCTCAGCACAATGTCAGCAGTGTGTATGCCTAGGGGATTCTGGCCGTGTTGAACCCAATGGCTGCTTCTTCAGGTAGGAGCAAGTAGCTGGGACTGTCTGTAGTTCACAAGGACTTCACCAGCATCTGTATCAAGCCCTCAGCCACAGGGCACTCCAGCTTGAAGAGAAAAAACTAAAATCAGAGGGACAGTGCAGATGGGAGAAAGATTATGATTTTCCAATGAGGTAGAGAGTTCGTGTAGAAGAAAAGGGAAAAAGATGTTGAGAAAAAACAAAATCCACTCTCCACTTTTTTAGCTCTCTGTTTTTCTTCAAATCTCAGCTAAACCCCAATTTTTTCTTTTGCAATTGTTTCCATTTTCTCCTTGTGTCAAATTCCTTCACTTTTTCTGTTTTTCTAGATAGATACATCAGTCTTTGCATTAAATAGTTTCCTGGATACAGTCCGAAAAAATGCTTATAATTATGTTGTTTTTCATCCTAATGAATCCCATTTGACATGGTTAATTAGAATCAGCATACTACTGTAATATATTTACATTGAATGTATAGATTTCATATCGAAATTAAAGGATTTAAAATACAAATCTTTTCTTCAGTATGTTAAGTTTTTTTAAGTAGTGATCAATTTCTCAGTCCTTTCCATTTCTTCTGACAGCCCATGTTCACAACAGAGATGACTCAGAGAAATGGGGTTTATGCTGAGCCAACTTTCTAAGTTGATGCATTGCTCCAGGATGAGTGTTACTGTTACTGTGCAGCTGCAGCTGATTTCCTCCTATTGTAATATAACTACAGTTAAACCTACCCAGAAAACCTCTGTACCCATAGCTTGTGCAACTGCTTGCAATGAGATGATTCAGTTTGTACTGACAAGTATACATGCATTCACCAGAAATTTTATTGACATAGAACATAAATCCAGATTTTTCCAAACTCTTCAAAAACATCTAACAACAACATGTCATTGGGAAAGGATGACTGATTTTTCACTAAACTAGGAATTTTCCCTCATTCTTTTTTGCTACCCATGATTATAACCATAGTAATAAAATATGTCATGATAGACAAAGCCTTTTTGTGCTGATTCAAAAATACCATCAACAGCAACATCTTCAGAGAATTCCCTACCTAAGTACACAATGACCAAGCATATAGATTCATTTGTATTTTTAATTATCTTAAACATTAAACAGATGCTTGCAAGAAGCAGATTCCATACACATAGTCAAAGTCATTATCTATTTTATATATCATTTTCTCAGAAAGAACTTTAGACTGTGCAAGAAATCAATAACTATATCCAGTACTGCTGCATGTTAATGAAAATAGTGTGCTATAGGAGATGCAGAGATACCAGGTCTAATTATTTAATTAATTATTCATTATTATCAAAGATCATATAATGTCAGTCAATTGCGTATGATCACAAAACTAATTCTATTTATCACACTATACCAGAGACTCCAGTCTCACACCTAGTGACCATTTTGTAAGTCAGCGAAAGAAATTTGGAGTACTCAGAACTGAGAGGACAGCAACCCAATGCTTTTTCTGACTCCTGCTGAAATTGAGCAGCATTGAGGAGGAACTGGCACAGATGAAATGCTGAGGAAACAACCTGACATATGCAGTCAGGGACCTTCAGAAAGAGACGTGGAATGTGAAAACTTTTGGATTAACTTGTAGTTATTCTGTTATCTGTTATTCTCTTGTGTGAATAACAGGGTATTGTTAAAATGTTCATTCATACATCAGAGAGAAATCATGGAAATCAAGCTGTTCCATAAGAAATAAATTTGCAAGAATACCATCAGACGAATTTAAAACAAAGCGTTTAATTCTGGTGATTACTAAACTCTATCAGTTGCTGATAGAGTTCTCTACTTTTCTTCCATGAAGATTTAAGGTCTTTTTCTCTGCCAGTTGTTGCAATTTCAGAATTGCCTTGAGAAGTTTCAGTCAGAGATTTTATTGATCTAAATTTTGTGTAAGTAAGGAAAATCAGGTTTTGGCACTGAATAGTGTCTACTAGGGAGCAGAAGGGGATAGAGTTTAAAGGATTGTTTATCATGTGTTTCCTAATGGAGGCTTCCTTCACTTTCAGAAACCCCTTGTGTTGGTCAGTATCAGAAAGAAGACATCAAGTGGGCAATGAGTATAATTTCCTATATTACTGACAATTTTCCAAGTGATGTCAAATTAACTTCAGAATTGGGCAAACAACTTTGTAAGTAAACTTGATGAACAGTTTCTCATAGTGTAAATGGAATGTCTTCACAGATACATAGCTTAAGTGATAAATTAGATCAAGTAAATGGTGGAAGAGCTTCTGTAATACTCTAGTTACCTGAAGTATATGCCATTATTGTAGCCTCTCCTTTTGTCTCAGCTGTTGTGGAACATCTCTGACAGATGACTGTAATTCCCTGCAGCTGCTTGCATTTCAATTGTGACTTCAAGATGAAGCTAGAACAGGAAAAAATTATAATGAGTTTTATAAATGCTATCTCCTGAAAATATTCAATGGGTATGTTGCACCCATTTAATTGAGATCTTCCTGAATCTGATAAGGATTTAATTTATTTATCAACAGAGCAAGTTATAAATTATATTTACTAGTAAGTGTAGAAAACAAGTTTCTAATTCATGGTTCACATTGGAAATCTAAGAATTATGGTCAGCCATTCAGCAAGCAAAGAAACAAAAATATACTGACAAATTTTCAAAACAAACAGTATGAATTTTGAATAATGAATGCTTGAAATAAAGTTCTAACAGACAATCTTCAGAGAAAAAAATGCTCAGAGAAATAATACAGTGAATAATGAATACATGGGGAAAAAATGGCCCATATATGGACAAATCTTGCACAGGAAAAGAGATAAAATATTATAAATAAATAAATATTTTGTTATTAATTATTCACCTATCTTTGTTCCTGCTTATAGAAAAGGACATATTTTCCTCTCGGTTCTTTCACTATAAGTCTTGGGTTACTTCTTTGATTAGATCTATTCTATTTCACAAATATAGCCAGACAAAAATATAGGTTACCTGTCACCAGTGTTCCTGAGAGACCAGTGACTTGAATTAGTCAACACAAGTTTAAATTGTCTGAGTTCCTGGACTGTATTTTCCCTTCACTGTGTATACTGACGTTCTGATTAGGCCCCACTAATGTCAATGAATTAAACCTTGATATGTCTGTAAATTATGAAATTATTCATATATTCATAGATGTGAAGGCTGGAAAAAAATGTTAGATCATCCAGTTGGCATTTCTGTAAAAAAAAGAACCATAAGGCTCGCCAGTCCTCTGCAGAGTTTAGGAAGTCAGAAATAAACCCACAAAAATGTAGTTTGTTTTTTAATACAATCCTTAAAGACAAAACCAAAAAAAATCCACAAACCTCAGAGTTGGAATATTACCCTAGATTCCGGAGTTTATCATAGTGCAGAACTGAGAATACCTTCCATTTTTTACTGTAGTCATTAAACTACTGCAACCTTCACCAGATTTCCTAAACTCAGAGGATTGCATGCCCTTCATACTAAAGGGAGCAAATTTAATTGAAGCTTGTGACCCAGAAAGCATAAAAGTTCCAGTATGCAATTTCATGTTTAAAACTGCTGAAGCCTTTTAGTCTCAAGCCATGGAGAATCATTCCAATAGTTAACATCCCTACCTTACAATTACCTGAAAAAATGAGATAAGATGAAAAACACTTTCAAAACAGTGAGTAGGGGTTCAAAAAAGGTTGGGGCCTAGAAAAAGGGGAAAAATTGGGTAAAGGTACAAAAGATGTATTTATTTCATGTCAACTTCCTGAAAACTCTACTGTATGACTTGAACTTCTCACTGCATTGCAATATTATTCTATAATGTGATAACCATGTATGTGAGACTCAGAGAATGCTTGCATTGTCAGTGAAGGATGTTAAAAGACCTGGTGTGCAGTGCTATAATGGTTTATGTTGTGAAGGTATTTATATATTAATAACACTTCAATTGCAGGGTATCTGCCATTTGAACAATGCTATTATAAAATGATGGATTTTCTGGAATGACACTAAAAGAGAAATTTACTGCTGACCCAAGGGGATATGTAAGAAAAAACAGGTACAATACCTGTACCTTTCCAATCATCTCTGTTTTCGCCTCAAAAGACATGGTCATGACTACTCCTTTCACTGCACACGCCTAGAAAAAACAACATTATACACACGCAGTCCAGTGATTCAACTCTCCACCAATTTGCCTTCTGTAAATCAGCTTTTTTTTTTTTAATATATAGTTAGTGCTAAATCAAATATGCTTCCTGAGAAGTCTGGTTTTAGACACCCAAGATATTTTATGCTTATAAAAATTTACTTTGGAAAAATATTAACTATTTTGAGCCTCGACATGAGTTAGTGATTGATACAGTGCTAATTTAAACAAACACATTCATCTTGTCCTGCTCTTGCATTTATTAGCCATTTATGTGTCATATTGACTACTTGCTCCATAAGTGAAGGATTAGCTCATGTTAGTGTCTTGTAATGAGCAAGCAACTTGCAACTCCAGAAACTGTACAGTCTAACTGAAATAAAATGTGGTAGATGAGAAGATATTCACATTTATTTAACACAGACTTAACAGTGAGGCTTATGTAGTCTTTTTTTCAGTGTGCTCTTTGTGAAGGTCTCTAATACACCTCCTTTTCCAAAAATAATGAGTGCACTGTGCACCATCTCACTGACTCACCTTAGCCAGCTTGGGGACTACTTCTTATGCAGTAAAGATATACATTCTTAGAATCTACAAACTTTGGAAGAAGTTCACTGACTAGTATTCAGAATGAACCTGGAGGCATTGCCCAAGCTCTTCTAGTGCTATGTTCATTGCATAATACTTTAATCTGAAATGGTTCCATTATAGAGGAACATAGTAAATATAGTCTCCTTTACAACACTGGGTTTCCTTCTCTCATTCTGCTTTTATACCTGATGCATATTGATAAAAACATGGCTATGAAATAAAAATTAAGCTAATCACCATTATAGATCAGTCCATCATTATATTTTACATGCCAAACTTGGAATGAAAATGGTATGAATGAAATTGCTGCCAGACATGCCCATCTCAAAGAAGTGTTCTGTTTTGAACAATTTTGGCCTTGTTATGAAGGGTAAACCATTTCACATGAACAAATGTGCTGCCTTTCCAGTGTTTCCGATGACTGGATCTGGTGGAACATTTTTTTTTTTATATAGATAGACTAAATCCAACCAAATAATGCAGGATATTTCCATTGTTACTTGCCCAGTGTTAAATGCTGTTAAGCATTTCCAGCGAATGTTTCTCCCTTACGAATGTGTCATTTAAAATGTCTAGTAAAAACTCCTTCCTAGTATGTAGAACAGTTTTTGTACTTCTTGCATATTCTTGTTTAACCGCTTATTGTTATTGGGTTTTAGTATAAACTTATTCTGTTCCCTTAATATCACTTTTTAGAATACATTTCTATTCTACAACCCATCTCCAGACTGCAGACATTTAGTACCTTTAATTTTATTTTCATGATAACCAATTCTTAACCTTCAGAAGTGCAACAGATAATAAATGTTCTAACTCACCTTTCCTTTCTTTTTTTGCAGTATTTTTCTGTCTTGTTTATTTAAATTAAGAATTCTCTTAAGACAGATCTATGTATCAGTAAGTGTCTGTAGAGAGCTTGATACAACAGCAGGATGATCTGAGGGATATTGCAGTATACATAATAACAACAGATAGCATAAAATTAACATACTTAATTTTTTATGTGGTATTGGTAAACATCCTTCTCATTCAAAAATTGACAGTGTTCTGTGCACAGCTTCATCATTTTTATATCTTAACAATCTTATCATTAGAACTGAAAAATAGTCAAGAAGTGGCAAAAACAAACCAGCATTTTTTTTTTTTAAACTAAACAAGTTAATCCTGCAACATCATAAACTTCCCTCATCAATAACTTTGTATCCTGCAACTGGAATCTTTGCTGCACTTTGGTATAGTTTGTGTGAAGTAATGTAAATAACCATTAGCAATGTAAGTAACTCTTATTTTGCTAAAAACTAGTTTAATTTTCTTCTTGGCTGGATTTTTTTAATTAAGAAGATTCTGCATGTGAAAAGTCTCTACCTGATTGAGACAGAATTTTTCTGAGTTCATATTAGATGTATAAACTTATAGAATTGCCAGAAGAATAAAAATATCAGGATACATTGCATAACAGTATTTGAAGAACATTAAAAAATATACTATAAACCCAGGGAAAAAACGTGACAGTTCAAATCAATTTGATCTGCATTTAGAGATAATCAGTTCCAAGCATGAAATGTTACTTAATCAGGTAATGGCTTCATTAACAGCAGTTAATCACATATTACCTTCAACTAATTTTCAGAACTTGGAATTTGTTATTCAAATTATAGCAATTAAAATATCTCAGTCAAGGGCTCAACTCATTTGTGAAAAATTCTTATGCAAACTCACCACAAATGTATTGATCATTTATAAGAGCCAGAACGTGAGCTGAATAACTAATTCTAAAATAAAAAATGTGATATTAGCTAGATAGCATACTCTGTGCAGAATATATGCAGACATAATTAAATATATATTTCTTTTATTTATAGGAAGCTTAAGTCTGGAATTTTACTGTCACACTCTTCATGTGGAAAACCAGAATTTCTTATGTCTATGAACCCAAATGGCATATTAGAGTTACCTTTAGCGAATTTCTTTGATCTACAGCTCTTAGCAAAGAGTGATCCTTGAAAACAGACTTCAAAAATAATTAAAAATACCAACAACAACAAAACAACCCTCACAGTTTTCCACTGTTCTGAGTCATGGATGCAGCCTAGTGGAACAGGTAATCTACTTGCCATTTAGACACATCATAAGTAAGGCGAGAAAGTAAATGAAGAAAAGCTGTGGTTTCCCTAATTGTTATGCAATTTATGGATATTGTAATTTTGGTTATTTGGTATTCTACTTTTAATAGCTATATCTTCAGAAATAATACTCTAGTAAGTTGGGTGCTGGGATGAAAAAATAATTGTTAATTCTGTGCACAAAGGATTTTCAAGGGTGGAACAAGTGTGTTGTACCATGCTGTCATGTACAACTAAGACAGTTTCATTGGTTGTGTGTGATGCATAGTCTTCTGTGGTGCAAATGGTAACGGACATATATTTTGCTGTGGTAGCTTAAATTTCTAAATTATGCTGACTGACAATGAGTTTGGTTTTTTTTTTCTCAGGAATGAAATTATAAAAAGAAATATTACACTCACAGGTCTTAGGCACGCAGTGCAGAATTCAGTAATGGAAATGCAGCAGATTAATTTTCTTTAAAATGTATTCATAGTATCCCATGAGCCACTTAAAATATTTTTGCTATTCAATAAATACTTATTATACAACAAGGCTAGTGTATGCCTTTGAAAATTGCCTGGATCCACTGATATCTGCCTTTCCAGACTTTACATAAATAGATCAACTTCTTAAAACACCCTGAACTTTCACAAATCTCCAATACAGGGTTAAGAAGCAATAAGGGAAAAATAGGATAGGAAGTTTATACCTACTATATGATCAGCATTTCCATGCCTCCTTACTTTCCACAGACAAGGAAACCTCTGCAACATTTATTTCCTGTTTTTTGTCTAATACAGCTGTGAAGGAACTGCCATGTGAGTAACCATTGTAAATCTAAGTCCTTCCTTTAAATAAGATAAAGGTGTAAGAGAATCTGCTGTTCTTGTAGACCACGGAAAAAGACTTCAGGCATTTGGATTTCCTCCTATATATCACTTGTCATTGCACATTATCTCCCTCACAGTGACAGCTGCTGACAGAGGCATTGTGCCTCTAGGAAAGTTCTCTTTTCTCTCCACCATCTGTTTTAGCCCATTTACCTCAGAGATAAAACTCTGTTTTGGTTGGTCTGTTCACAACATCTTATCCAGATCATAATTTAAATCCCTTCTGTTTGGGATACAGATCATGTATTTTTTTACTTCTTTAAAAAAGGCTGAAAATAATGGTTCCTGCAGTCCTAGAATTCCATGCAACAGAGGTTTTCAGTCATTATCTTAGAGGGAAAGTAAAAAAAAAAATTATAAAAATAAAAAAATGGAGAAAGAAAAGAAAGGAAAAGAAAAGAAAGGAGAAATTGAGAAACATATTATTTCTTTTTTGATATCCCTTCTCGTGCTAAATAAAGCATTTTTTCCAGACTTAAAAATTCTATGCTGAATTATTTTGCTTCCTCTACAGCAAGGATTTCTTTCATTTGAGTTCCAGGTCCAAAATTCTATGTGCCATCAGAAAGAAGCATCTCCTTCTTGTATGCATATAAGGGCCAAACTTCCTTCAGTTTTCCTGTGCTCTTCAACAGAGGTGATCTAACTGTTGCCAACTGTAATCTACAATTGTTGTCTTTCTGAGGATGAGATCCATTTAGCCACTTGGATTTTTAGTTCCTTGCACTTTGAACACTTTTGAGAGGTCTGAGTATCACTTTTGTTCCTCTAAATATCACATAACCTTCCTTTTTTGGGATGATTGCTATGAAATTGTAGTATTGACTTTTTCTCTGTATTCAATATTGGATACACCTTGCTTGCTTTGTTATTGTTAGCATAAAAAAAATCAATGCTCATATTGATGTTGCTATGGTCCTAAGAGTTTTTAAGAAAATGCATATTTAGTGATTTGTATACTTTATATGTTGGAGTAATTTTGTGAACTTAGTCCAACACTAGTTTAGGTTTTATTTATTTATTTTCCATTCTTACTGAGGTTCTTTTGTTTAATAGCTTTGGTTTTTACATATACTGAATGACCTACTGGATTACCAGAGAATAAGAAACAGGAGTAAATAAGTTCTTATATTACTTACAAAGTTTAAAAACATAATACAAGTGGGAGTACATGGAAAATTGAAGAGCATTTACAACTTGCAGAAGGTTTCTCCTGGCATATTTTCCTATGTCTTGATATTTTGGAGGTGGTTACAGTATTCTTTTTAACAAATGTAATTTGTAAAGTAATTTTTGATACTTTAAATGTAAGTTCACCACTGCTCCTACTGCTATTGAGCAATGGCAAATCTTAAATTCACTGGAAGCAGGAAATGATACAAAGCAAAGACAATTTTGTTCCCAGCAATCAATTTTTCAGAAAGCTGAAAATGAACAAAATCTGTCTCCTAAAAACCAAGAAAAATTGCTACTACAGCACCTACAATAAACATAGTAATTTCCAAATTCAAATTTTGCAAATCAAGCATGCTTTAAAAATATATCATTAAATCACAGAAACTGCTGTCTTACCATCCTGGGCAGTATAGATTATAGATGACAAAGAATGTGCAAGTTTTGCCTCAGAACATGTTTGTTTATTCAAAATTTTGCTCTCTGGGGGTGGCATCATGAGAGCAGTCTCATTTCCGTTAACAACCTAGTGGGACATGGCTCACACAGTGTTATTCAGAGGTGCTCAATGTACTTTGGAATAGTGAGTCTTCAGAACTTGGGAACAAAGACAGACCTTTCCAGGAACACTTTTAAATTTATTTTATTCTGTCAAGATAGCAGGTGAAGTATTTCTTAAATCTAAACACTAGAGATATTATAGTATTAGGAATTATTTCCCATTTAACTGATGGCATCTCTAGTCTGGATGTTTACCTTAGAACCTGACAAACAGTGATTATTAGTGAATGGAAAGAGCATGTTTACTTCACAAGACTTTGAAGCCTCTCTCTCTTTTGTGTTAGCACAGTGTGGTACACCATCTGATCCTGAATGAAAAACAGCTGTAGCTGAAGAGCTGCACAGTTTGCCCTTCCCAAGACTGCTGCAACTTCTTCCCTATCTAAGCTGTGGAACAAAACAAGATCAGATGCTTTCCTGGACTATCTTCCTAGAAAATGTGTTTTATCCAAGTTATGCTTTAGTCAAGTTCAGGTTAGAGATGTGCAACAGAGGAATAGCAGGGTGTGACTTTAGGACCTGTGATATGCAACAGCTTTGAGTCACAAGGTCCTGTGAAGGTAATTATTTCCGCTCATATTGGGCTTAAAATACTTTTTAGCTGCTGAACAGCTACATGCAACTTTTTGCTCCTGTATATTTACTGCTGTTTCAAGCTGTTGTTAGTCTTTATGGCTTACAGTGGCATTCTGAAGGTCACCCAGTCTTTATTTACCCTCGAGTCCCTGCAATACAGCAGAGACCTTCTCTACTGCAGGTAACATACTCTATCTGCAAAACATTAACTCATTAAATTAATCAAGGAAAGTTTTATGTTTCTGTGAAGGGCATATAGCTGACTATTTGCTCAGCATCACCACCACAAGTATTCTCTTCAGTATAATCCTGGGGAACATATTGTTCTGTTGAACAATTCTCTCTCAATTCCAAAGTAAATTTTTAAAAAGACAACAATCAAAATAGCTTTCAGAGATACCAGGAGAAGAGAAATTTATATATTTACTCTGCTGATTTCTCTGTGATTTCAGTTTCACAGGTCTGACTGATTTCTAAAGGTGTAAGAAATCTAGGCTTCTAGAAATTGCATTTACAATTATCTCTTGAAATAAATCCATGACAGATTTCTATTAATTAATATTACAACACTGTAAAAGAGCAATCTGTTTACGTGAATTAATAACATCTAGGGTCAGTTCTGTGTTTCTGCTACACAGATTGTGGTCACCTCTTCAGCACCAGCACATAACAAAGACTAATATATTTTAATTCCTGCAACTTCAAACATACACCAACCATTACCATTGGAATTTATAACTCTTGGCACAGTGAGTTTGAATGTGCAATTGTGACCTGAAGATTTTGATTAGAATTCAGTCTTAAAACTGTATGTACAGAGTAGATTTCCAGAACTAGAATGTGTTTTGCTCTTCAAGTTAATTTTTTAGCTGCAAATTTTTCAGGCTTAATACATCTAGAATAATGAAGGCTAAACTCCCATAAATAAATGCTTACTTTAAAAAAAAAAAAAAGATTTAATCTCTAAATACTAGGAGAGCACTATCAAGAACTCTATTGTAGCAGACAATCACAAGTTTATTTTTCTAGAGAAGCTTTATTACATTGCATTCTCTGGTTTGAATTTACAATGAACACACACTAGCATTAGCTAAGCAGTCTTAGCATCAGTCTAGCTGCAGCAGCATAAAGCTACTGAAATGATAAAATATATGAAACATCTTTCCGTCTCCCCTTTTGATGAGGCAAAGTAGTCTAGGGCTCCTCAGCTTGGGAAGGGGCCAACAGAAGAGATGGACAATGGGCATATGTTGAATCTGTTCCTTATGATACATACCTGCCAGGGGTACCCAGTGAAATTAAAAAACTCCAGACTTAAAATTGAAATAACCTTTTCTCACAATTTATATTAAACTGTGAAATTCTCTGCTGTAGGATGTTATGTGTTAAAAATCAGAAAACTGATAGAAGATTGACACACCAAAGGATATTAACCACAGAACAGGCTGGATGCAGCAACACAGGTAGTCCTTAACCTTCTACAGAGGTGTATTAGAGATCAGCCTGTACTGACAATGTTTCCTGAACACCTTTCTTAGATATCCACATCTGGCCACTGTTGGAGACAAGATACATGTAAAGATCTGGTGTAAAAGATTTGATCTAACTGTAATATCCTCATGTATGTTATTTATCCAGCTTCCCGAACCCACAAACTGTCTTCATAATCATACATTCAACTACCAGCCACAGTATCTTTCTGAAAGCATCCTTCTTGAAACAGAAATAGATAATTTTTTTATCTTCATTTCCATTGGACCACACTGAATCTCAGTTCATGTACTGTGACCTCAGACTAAATTTTTGCAATGAAATACTGATAAATCAATTTGTCTACATAGAGAAGAATGAATATTCTTACGAGGAATAGTCTAGCATGCTTATGTACAAGAGATAAAAGCTATTTGTAAGACTTGGGTGAAAAATTAAAGGAGACAGCAGTTTTGGGCAGTTCAACAAGTAAGATAAAAGGTTTCAAATTTAAGCTCACTTCTTTCTGTCTCAGGCAATTCTTTCTAAAATATAACTATGATTTCTGTTTCAAAATGATGTGTTTATAACAGGGTGGAGAACATATCATTTGGGCAGGTTCAATCAATGGAGTGAAATCAATATCATTATCCTAAAAGCACTGCCTGAAAGCCTGTACATCATAGGAGTTGAGAAGGAACAGGCTCTTAAAAAAAATAACAAAAGAATTTAAACAAATTTCTCAAGAGACTGATGAAGAAATGATCTCAAATACACATACCTTTTAGAGGGAGCAGCATATTATTCTTCTTTTTCCTCATTTGGGAGAAAACATGACTGTGAAAAAGTGAGGGATAAATCTTTTCTAAAGACACATTCTAGAGAAATGCATGTTATTTTTCTTGATGTTTGTATTCTTCTCTCGGGTAAACATTTTTGCTGCTTTCAGTTATTAAACTTCAAAATAGCTTAATGAAAACAATTATTTTAATTAATTAA
>JANHFX010003780.1:0-13179 GCA_027560015.1 Chloroceryle amazona
TTCTTGCTGAAGACCTTATTGTGTTGTAGTTAATCTCCTCAAGTACCGGACCAACAGGGATGATTAAGTCCGCCACCCCCCATCACCAAAGTGATAATTGTTTGATTTTCAGCCCCACATCACAATCCTCTAGAAATTAAAGCATGTCTTAAAGAGCATGCACTCAGAAAACATTCTAGAATAAATTTTATATTGCTGAAGTATATTTAAGTTGTGGGCTGATTTTTTTTATTTGATTTAAAAAAAAATAATCAACAAAACAACAACAAAAAAACCAAACCTGACTTAACTGATTTTGTCATACTGATTGTTGCAACACATTGTAGAAGACGTGATATTATCATGGGAGGTATGTAGTCACTCAACATGAAGCAATATCACTTGCTCCTCAGGACACTCAGCAAATGATTAATTTTAAAATTAACTAATCCTGCCAGTTTTTCCTTCTCTGTGATGCTCGAAGTAAATTATGCTTGTGAACTCATAGATGGAGCCAGCCAAAGTGGTTTAGGAAAGGTTCTCATGAATACGCTATATGACTTTGTAAATTTAAATATGCATCGGTCTTTGGAATACAGAATACATAGCAAAGAAACAAACCACCTGATCCACTCTATGGTGGCTTTCCAGCACTTCAGATACTAGTAGCATAATATACTGCTGGACAGTTAAGAAAGAATAGGCAAGGCTTGATGTGAGAGGAAAAAAAAAAAGAAGGGGAAACTACAGTAAGTACATTTTAAAGCCAGCTGCAGCAGTACTCCTCTCCCCTTATTCTTTGGGGTCTTCTAAACATAAAATTCATTAGCATCACAAAGCAGACAATCACTTGCAAGCACCTTCGGGACAGGCAATAAGCTATCTGCTGCACTCTGACCATTTTCAGTTCCAACTTTTCTTTCAGTCAGGTAACAGCTCTTTGTCTCATGGACTTTGTAAAATAAAGTTCAGTAATGCAAATGAAACAAAAGCAGAGAAACCAGTGGCTTGAGCAATAACTTCTGTTTCAAATGAAAGTACAAAGTGCCTCATTTGTTTGATATAGAAACTATCCTTAAGAGGATGCAACAGATTTGCAAGTAGCTAATGCAGTCACTAGCTAGGATATTTTTCATTACACAACGAGTGTTTCTCAAGACGTTGCAATAGTATGCACAAAGAATCATAACACACCACACTTGTTAGAAAGTTTACTTGAGTTACTGTTAACTCTACTTATATTTTAGATTATTTTTTCATAATTAGGAAGCACATACAGAAATACCTACACATTTACTGAGTTAGTTACTTTCCAAACAAATGATCTCCCTCCTGTTTCTTGCAGGCTGTTTTTTTGTTTTAAACCAAATAACTAACCTGTACGTTATTGAATGATTTAAACACAACAGCACAACTCAACAGCAGTATGCTTGTGCGGGCAACTAACTCATAGTGCAATACCTTTTGTTAGTAAAAAAAGCAAGGCAAGAGCTGGGTTGAAGGACATCTTTGTAGGCTACAACGAAAGGTACAAGGGGTTTTATTTCAACTCAGTTTCAGGAGTAACATTTCATTTGATAAAGCTACAAAGATTGGGGGGGGTATTTCAATAACAGACATTTACAACACTCTCTACTGCATAGATGTATGTTTCCTCTTGCACTTTTGGCCAACATTAAACTCTGGGAAAGACCCAATTGCTTCTGTGTAATGACTTAATACTAGTCTCTATTTCAGAACACCTACAGGGCTACTGGTAGAATCACATTCAAGGATGCACTCAGTGTCACATTCAGGTGAAGAACACCAATATACTCAGATGTGACAACAGGGATACCCCAAATTGATATGTGCTTTTATACTTGCAAGAGACTTAAAGTAGACAGAACTCTCACCCTAATGAAATCAACATGCTTAAGATGTGTAGGGTCTTGTTAACAACTCCATTCGGCTATGTAACCTAGTTTTCATGTTACCTTCCTTTTAGCAGTGTTACTGCTTCTGCCCAAAACACACAATCACTTCACATTGTGTAGCATCTAAAATGTTACTGACGCCTGTAGACGAGTTATTTTATCAGGCACTTCACTGTCGGAATGAAATAGTTCTGTAAGCCCCAAAATAATGCACATTCCACACTTACTTAGCAAGAGCACTGAAGGAATGGCTGAAAGACTTCACAGCTAGATGGAGCAGAGTCTGTACAAAAACTTCTCTTTTCAAAGGATTGAAGGTGAATACTTCATCTGCAAGTTATTTAAAGTTAAAACAATAAGTACTTCCAAAATTTGGAAATTGAGCATTAGGTGTGACTGGACCAAAATCTTTAAATAGAATTTTTGTAAAATGAATTAAAATAATAAATTAAGTTTCAGCAACTGGAATTTGCAAGGCTGAATAGGGAATTAGTAAATATCTTTTAAAAGGTGCAGATCTTGGAACTTTCATCTGTCATGGAGAAAACATATAGAAACAGTTCTAGAATAATGAGAAATAGCAGCAGAGACACAGCTATGCTAGTGGCATCTAACATCACTGATGGAGAGAAGCAGGGAACAACAGCTGAAGACACTGCAGAAGTATGCATTGAGTTGAAGACAATGCAGGACACAGAGCATGAAAAAGGGGGAATGGATGAGAAGAGAGGAAGTTGCAGATGATTATCATACAGAGGTTGTGTTATTTGTAATGGTTGAGGAAGGGGAGCACCAGCTGTGCATAAGGGATGTGGGACACTTGAGGTGAATGGTTCTGAATCCCCTGGACAGTGCTCTGGACACTGCCATAGACCTGATGGCAACAACGGGCAAGAAAAGGAACACAAGAAAAGGAACTGACTATGTGGTCAGTTTGTGATATGCAAATCAAGAAAAACAATAATGGCTCTCATGCAAAAAAAGGTTTTGTGCCTGCATAAAAGAACACTTAAATATTGCAGTATTACCCAAACTGTCTCTATGTTTTAAAGATTACTCCTCAAACCCATAGCTCACACTCAGACCCCAAGAGCACACTGGATTTGGAAACTGAGCATTAGGTGTGACTGGACCAACAGCAAACTGGGAAGCACTTGAGCAAAATCATATTGTGAGAACGCCAATTTCATTTATAATATAACAGAATTTAAATCTAGGGAAAGCTAAGATAGACAGGGTGATAGCTTTAACTGCTATGGGACTATATCAAGAGGAGGCAAGCTCTTAACCAGGGCAAAGGCACTGGATCTTTGGGACAAAGCTGACACCACGAAACGAGCTCTAATGCTCAAGGCAAAGGAAAATGTTAAAAATCCTCTGTGGATAATTAGCAGAACCCACATCAAGGGCCAGGTTGTTTCTATTAACTAGAACAAACCTGTCTCTGTACATGACAAGAACAGAAGAAATACTGACAATTGTATGTTACTTCCATTTATTGTTAAACTGAAACCAACTATTAGAAAGGAAAACACAGTTCAATTAGCAGCAGAAACCATAGCTACAGTACAGCAAAATGGTTTAGATGTAAAACTAATAACAATCTTGCAATGCCTAATATCAGATGTCCTTACCATCGTCATCATCCTTATTTGGATTAGGCAAATCTTTTAAAATGTTGAAGATTTCATCATTACTGGCCTTATTTTTTAATTGCAATCGTTAAACAGAGTGCTACAGTATACCCAGGAAGAGAACCTAAATGAAACCAGAAAGTTCATATAATCTTTTTCAAGCCTAAAATTGAATTAATATTTTTAGGATGGAATGAATATTTTTTATATCAGCATGTTTCTCAGAAAAGCATGTACACTTCCCAGCTACCCCCAAAACTAGCTGCTCCAAATACCACTGTCCACATGACCATTCCATAAAATTTATCAACAGGTTTTCTATTCTTCACAAAGTCAAGCCATTTTCTAGCACCTTCAGAGTTGAGAAGGGAATAATTCTCCTGATTAAAACTACATTCTAATTTCCACAGCTTCTTGAAAAATACAATACTTACCTGCATTTTCTCACTTATCTTTGCCTTTGATAATGTCAGATCCTTTACATGATCTGCTTCCTGTTTGCATCATTAAACCAAATTTGTTTAGTAAAATCTTTTATTGTTAAGTGAATGATGGAAAAAAAAATAATTTTATAGACTCTTGGGAAACCAAAGCAATTCTGTAGCACCTAGACTGCAGTCACCTGAGCATGATTTAACTTCATACAGCTAGACATTTATTTTTAATTTAAATAAAAAATAAAAAAAAGGTTTAGATTAAAAAGATCCAGACACAACACTACATCAAAATCAAGCATATTTATTTCATCTGAGTTCTCCTTCATGAAGTTAAGTGACTTGACACTCAAACTAGGACATTCCCTTGCTTTGAAACAATTTGTTTGGAATTGAAGTTTCAGTAACTTAAATACTTACTATTGCTTTCATCTCCATATTTGTAATACACACTGGGTTTGCAGGACTGAGAACAGAAAAGTTTGGAGGAACAATCTATTATTCGCTGATGGTAGGAAAGCCTACAAAAGTAAGTTTCACAGCAGTAGAATTATAATGGCATACCATCACCAGGTCTGACTCAATTCACTGATTTAAATTATTTTTCCTATTTTTTTCTTGACAGATAGCAAGAGTTAACTTAATCAAAACTTTCTAGTAGATTCTCAATACTAGAATTTCATCCTTACAGAAGTCTAAGATGCTCTGGGGACAAATGGTAAAATACCAGTATTAAAAGATATTTATCTTAAACTAGGGATGTAATAAACACCACAAAAAAAAACAACAACAGCAACCAAACCAAAAACAAAACACCAAAAAACCCAATCAAAAAAGTCCCCACACTATCATTTCTAACAAATGTATGTGTTTTCATCTGTTTTGGTCTGATACAATAGGTAGGGAACATTCACTGGATAACCACAATTTATAAAATCATTCAGGTTGGAAAGAATCTCAGAAGATGTTGTGGTTTAACCTCTGCTGGCAACTAAACACAACGCAGCCCACTGCTTCCCCCCCCATCCTCCCGTGGGATGGAAAGGAGAACTGGGAGAAAAAAAAATAAGGTGAGACCTTGTGGGTTGAGATAAGGACAGTTTCACAGAACAACACATAAGAGAGAAGAAACAACAGCAATAACAATACAACTAATGAAATAATATATAAAGCAAGTGATAGAAACTGTGAGGCTCTACTGGTACCTGAGATGCACTGTCCCTGCTCCAGCTGCATGCTGAAAATACATGCCCCCACCCCTTATATAGTGGGCATGACATCAGTATGGTTGGCTGAGTCAGTTGGTTATCCTGGCTGTGGTCCCTCCCAACTGCATGGGCCAGAAGCTGCCTGTGAAAATTAACCCAAATCAAACCCAGGACAGGAAGCTACAAACTCCAACTTCATGCTCAAAGCATGGTCAATAATTAATTCAAACCAGGTCACTCAAGGTTTTGTCCAATCAGTTCTGAAAACCTCCAAGGAACCTCCCCTGTCTGAACTTATGGCCACTGTCTCTTGTCCTCCTGTCATGCACCTCAGTGAGGAGGCTGGCCTCATCCTCTCAGTAACCTCCTCATAGATATTAGAAGGCTGCTATTAAGTCCCCCGAAGCCTTTTTTTCTCCAGGCTGTACACAGTTCCCTCAGCCTCTCCTCATAGAGCATGTGCTGCAGCCCCCTGACCAGCCTGGTGGCTCTCTGATTAACTCGCACCAGTTTCTCAATATCTGTCTTGCATTGGGGGGGCAAAACTGGACACAGTACTCTAGATGAGGTCTAACAAGTAAAGGAGAATAATCCCTTCTTCAAGCTACTGGATGCACTCCTGTTGACTCTGCCCAGGATACCGTTTAGACTTTATCACTGCCAAGGCACACTACTGGCTTTTGTTTAGCCTATTTTCCAGCAGGATCCCCAAGTCTTTTTCAGTAGAGCTGCTCTCCAACCAGTCAGTCCCTCACCTGCACCACTGCAGGAGGTTAGTTCATTCCAAGTACAGGACTCTGCGATTATCCTTGTAGAATTTTGGGAGGTTCCTCTCAGGCCATTTCTCCAACCTGAACGACAGCCTTGTCCTTGAGCATATCAACTGCACCCCCAAATATAATGTTATCTGCAAGCTTGATGAGGGTGCATTCGGTCTCCTCCAGGTCACTGATAAAAATCTTAAGCAGGAAAGGTCCCAGGATTGACCCCTGTAGTACTGCATTTGTAACCAGGCTCCAGGTAGAGTACAAACCATTAACCACTACCCTCCAAGCCTAACAAAGCAGACAGGGTTTCATTAATCTAGACCATAACAATTCAATTTGGATACAAGGATTCTGTAGGAGACTGCATGAAAAGCTTTTCTCAAGTCAAGGTGGATGAAATTAACTGCTCTCCCATCATCGACATAATTCATTATACAAGGCAGTGAGGTTAGTCAGGCACGATTGACTATTGGTAAACCCATACTGACTGTTCCCAGTCACCTTATTGCTTATGCTTAGAAATGTGTTCCAAGAGGACTTGCTCCATGTCTTTGGAATACAGAATACATAGCAAAGAAACAAATACATAACATAGCAACAAATACATAAGAAAGAAACTCTTCTGTGAGAAGATGCCAGAAGCTTCCCCCATGCACACAGCCAGTTCCATCCAGCTCCAAGACAAACCCACTGCTGGCCAAAGCTGAGCCCGTCAGTGGCAGTGGTGGCTCCTCTGCAATAAAATATCTAAAAAGTAAAAACTGATACACAACACCAGCTGGGAGAGAGGAGTAAGAAAGAATATGTGAGAGAAACAACCCTACAGGCACCAAGGTTAGTGAAGGAGGGGGAGGAGTTGCTCCAGGCACTGGAACAGAGATTCCCCTACAGCCTGTGGTGAAGACAGGTTGTCCCTCTGCAGCCCATGGAGGTTCACAGTGGAACAGATATTCACCTGCAGCCTGTGGAGGACTGCATGCCGGAGCAGGTGGATGTGCCTGAAGAAGACTGTGACCCCATGGAAAGCCCACACTGTAGTAGGCTCTTGGAAGGACCTCTGACCCCATAGAGATGAGCCCATGGTGGAGCAGGTCTTCTGTCAGGACCCGTGACCCTGTGGGGAACCCACACTGGAACAATGCCTTCCTGAAGGACTTCACCCCATGAAAAATACCAACATTGGAGGAATTTGTGGAGGACTGTCTTCTATGGGAGGCACCCCATGTTGGAGCAGGGGAGGAATGTGAGGAGGAAAGAGTGGCAGAGACAACATATGATGAATTGATGACAATTCTCCATCCCCCTGTGCTGGTGGGAGAAGGTAGAGAAATCAGGATTGAAGTTGAGCCTGAGAAGAAAGAAGGAGTAGGGGAAAGGTGTTTTAAGATTTGTTTTTTTTTTTCTCATTATCCTACTCTGATTTGAATGGTAACAAATTAAAATAATTTCCCTGATTGGAGTCTGTTTTGCCTTCCTGTCCTTGTCTTGACCCACAAGCCTTTTATTTTCTCTTCCCTGTTCAACTGGGGAGGGGAGGGATAGAGTGGCTTAGTGGGCATCTGGCATCTAGACAGGGTCAATACACCCCACTTATAGTTTCCAGGTCCTCCTGCCCTCACGTCTGAGACCTGCACCCTGGGAGCTACAGGCCATACCCCCATTCCTAGTTTCAGTTCTTTTAAAGGTACAAATTACTGAAGCTAGACTAGATCAGAGCTGGTGAATCAGGAAAGGGATCCAGATTCTGTTGTACCTGCCTGAGCTGCAAAGTGTTTGACAAGCTACAAATTATTTTTATTCTCATCATAAACAGGTTGCTTTAATTTTTAAATTATTTGCTAGCAGCAAACACTACAGTTTAAGAACAAAGTTGTTAGAAATAATAATAAAAAATAAATCTAACTGCATGTTACATTTTCACTATAGTCCCTATAAAAGACATACTTCAGACCTTAAATATAAGCAACTGAATGAAACACCTATTTAAATATTTTCTCATTCAAAATGATAAATCACAGTATTTGTGAAAATGTACCATATTCTGCAACATTAGCTAATTAAAAGTTCTACTACAGGTGTGAAACAAAGCAGAGGCTGCACAATCCCCCTCTAGTGACTGTTTCACACAGGACTGACATGATTTCATCCTCATAAACCTGCAGATGAAACATGTTTTGACAATTGTTTAAAAAAAAAAGCAGATAATCCTTTCTTATATTGTTTGAATAATTCAGCAGCTCTCAAAGCACTGATCAGCTCCCTTTCCTCTCCCTGCTCTTCATTAACAGCTTGTGGCCTCTCATGAATATTATACATAAATCTAACAAGTCTATACCTAGCCTCAGTCTCAATTTAATGCTCACTTTTTATTTTGTATTCAGACACACCTCACAGGTTTTTGTTCATTCCCACTTTTCTATTTTGTACTGCCTAGACCTCATTGCTTTAGCCAATTAGTGTCATTCAGCATAAATTCAAGCATTCACCCCACATGAGATGGCCCACCACTGGCCCCAGGCAACAAGAGAAGCTGCACGTGTCACTCCATTGCAAGCTACAGACCAGTATCTGCATAACACAAGGTGCTCTGGGGACCAGGAGTAAATTATTTAGAGTAACTTCTCCAGTGGTGCATAGGTATATAAAGTTTGGAGAGGTCTATGTTTCTATACAGATATTTGGTGAAGAAGGAAGATGGCAAGGTAGCTGTTACAGAGAGCAGCCAGAACTTCTGATTCTCCAAGTCAATCATCCTTTCCTCCATATCAGCTGTTGCAGTAAGGAGGCATGGGGGATGCCACCAGTGGAATCAGTTTGGGCTTTAGACATTTGGGAAGGAAATTCTAGGCAAGAGGGAGTTGCACAGGGAAATGCTTTCCAGTGGAGTTATTACTTGAGAAGAGCCTTTCACCCCATCCTTCGGGGTGAGAGGGAGATTGTTTGTGTCCCCACCGCACTCCCACCCAGGCTCAGCAGAAGTCTGTATGGCAGCAGCACTGGGTGCAACAACAGAGCATTGTTTCTCTAAGTTAGTTTCATTGGTTAAACAGACAGATTGTTCCTTTAATTACACAGATACACACCTTGTGTGCACAAACACCTAAAAAATGAGTTATACAGATAACCAAGCAGGCCTGCCCCTCTGTGTTATCAAAAGATAGGCTTCTTATCAGAAGACAGGTATAAATACAATATACAACTTTTATGATTAACATCGGGCCACATTCTTCCCTCTGCACAGAAACTCATCACATACTATTTGCATCTCAGAAAACACAAAACATCATAAAAAAAAAACAAACCAAACAAGTTATATTAATCATATTGTATGAAATTTTAATTGAGATTCACATATGTTTTTCAACAGTTTATCAAAGGCTATGCTATGAAGAAACACAGGAATCAATTTGAATGAGATTAAATAAAAGCACAAATCTCAGGAAATAATTCTGCATTTGGAGAAGACTGAATAGAAAAAGCCTGATTTTTAACTAAGATATACAGGAATACCAAGAACATTAGGGAATGTCCTTGCAGAAATTCTTCCCTTTAGTTAAGGTTTTGAAAATAAAGTTTTTCAGAAGTATGGAGGCACTTCTAATCTCAAGGCAATAACTGAGAATTAGAAGTCCTTAAGCATCCTTAAACAAAACTAGACAAGTATTTTCTAAACAAACTTAACTTTACAGTAATGAGCTATTAATCTTATTAAAATGATATTGATTCTCGTCACTGGGATCTGGCCAGTCACTCATTTCTTCCTAATTTATTGGATGAAGCAAATAATGCAGTATTTTATGTTTGGTATTGTTTTATTGTCTAATATTGGTGAAAATATTTACAATCCTACTTTTCAATCCACATTTTAGCACTCATACCTATGGGTTTTACTTTCAACACATCTTTGGGTCAAGTGTCAGAATTTCATTAAAAAAAACCACCAAAACAGGAACCTGAAACCATATAGATAAATCTTCTCTATATTTATGTTTAAAAATATTAATTTTCAAAAACAGTGATTTATAAAAAAAAAGTCTGCTGGTAGCTTTCTTCCAGCTTGTTTACCACAGATTCTATTGAGCTTTTCCCAGCTTAAAGCATCCCTTTTAGAGTGTCCTGCTGCTTCCACGTGGAATCTGTTTCCTCTGTCACCACCCCTAAACTTAATGAAAAATAAAAATCAGTAGCTGACAATTTTAAGCAAAAATATAAAGTTCTATAACATTACCTACATTTCCTTTTACTGATCTAAGTTCTTGAACACTCTAGGAATTTTGTGGAAATGTAACCAGTCAGTGTTGAAAAGGTAAAGAATTTTTGTACTCTGAGACCTCCAGCAACAATGCTTTTTCCCCAGCCTGAAAGTTAGGAACCACTGTTAGAGAAACAGCTAACAGTCTGCCCAGAAAATTCACAGGTACCCGATTGGCCACTTACATTAGAACCTACCAAATTTTATTGATTCTTCTGCCACAGACACCCTGCAAATCTATATAACAAGAGTTTGCTTCTCTGGCAAGAGGCAAATAGGTACAGTTACTCTTACATACACCCAGGGATGGTGTAACAGTGATACAAGCTATTCATTCTTAAAGTCCTCACAAAGCTGTGTGGTAGTTTCTGTTCCATGGCATCACATGAGTGGGAAAGTTATTTTTCACACATGAGAGAAGTTTAGTTGTAGATGAAGAACACTAACTTTGGTCCCTTTGTCCAGCTTCCTAAGGACAGCATATTGGAAAGATGACCACCGATGGTTCACAAAAAAAAAATGTAAAAGCTAACAAAAATAATTGAGTATTTAATTCCTAAACCTGCAGTGTGGTTATTTGTCCTAGTCATCTACCTTTTCATTCTGTGTCCACTAATTGTTTATTTTTTAAGTCTTGAGCTTGTTCATGATCTTCCTTATCTACATCATCTACTTGATTAGTTTCCTTTTCTTCTGCTTCTCCTTGATCAAAACTTTCATATTCTACTTGTTCCAAGTCTGTTCCATCTATATGTCCTGCCTGTACATCTTCCATCTGTATTTGATTTATATGCTCAACATGTAACTGCTCCACATGAACTTCAGCACCTTGTTCAGTATGAATATGTTCAACTTCCAAGTAACTAATTTGGACCTGTTCTCGCAGTTCCTCCATCTGTGTGCCTTTCACTTGACTGTCCTGTATGAGATCCTGGTGCATCTGTTCCACAGTTACCTGTGCAGGATCCACTTGTACCTGAATTACTGGTAGGACATGGACTTGCTCCACTTGTTCTATTATAGTCATTGATGTTACTGGTTCCGTTTCCACAGCTTCCACTGGAAGAACATCTTCTGTCACTATTTGTTCTGCAATATTGTGCATGTCTTTGAGATGCCTTCTTAGCTCACTGCCTTGCATAAACCACAAATCACATAAGGTACAGTGATTTGGTTTGTCACCGGTGTGTATTACCAAGTGATCTTTAAATTGATCCCAGCTGTTAAACACACTGTTACAAACCTGAAACAAAAGATACAATATGTTAAACAGTGCCAACAGAAATATGATGGAGTATAGTACCTATTTCAGATCATGGCTTCACATACTGTAGCTTCTTGCTACTTGGATTAAAAAAACAAAACCAAACTAAACATGTACATTGGAGGTAAAAGCTAAGAAGTCGGCTTCAGATGAACAGAAGACGAGGTATTTATTTATTAAGAAACAGTGTGCCATTTTGAGTTGTGCATACACAGGATTCCCACAAAATTTATGAGTCAGTACAATATTTAAAAGCTATTTTAACCTTATGTTAAATTCACATTCAGAGTCATGCCCCAATAAATGTCTGGTTGCTAGAATTTTGAGTGGAAAGTTATTTATGCACTAATATCATATGATGAAAGTGTAATACAAACTCCTTTTACTGAAGTTCTAGATGCAGTACTACGAGCCAACTTCCTTATCAGCTTTCATTTGTTCATGGCATTGTAAGTTTTACCTGGCTAGACTAAATTCTCCCATTTTGTCATTTCAAAGAAAAACTTGACTAATTTCAGCAGATAAAAAAAATCTTAAAACTCCATCCCTCTAAGTCTCTTCCAGCTTTGAATGCAGACATACTATTTTCACAAAGCACTTGAGCACATTTCCTTCCCTTCAGCTGGCACTGAGATAAGTATCCTGAAAACAACACACAAAGACTACAAAAATAAAGGAGGTGTCAGGGTAGAATAAAGAGAAGAGTGGGGTAGAGTCAGACTTGGAGTAAAGAAACAGGCTCAGAGGTCTTTCTCCATACAAGTGTTCTTGGCTACATAAAGAAGCAAAGAACATGCATTTCACTGTTGGCATCCTTTCACTGTCAAATATTTTTGAAACAAAATGTTCCATCTCCTCAATTTTCATCAACAGCACAGAAGGATGATGGAATATCTGACAAGGATTAACTCAAAGAACAGGTCTGTGTAATGGAACTGAATATTCCCATTACGCTCACACTTTAGTAAGAAGTTGCAATGCATACTTCTTAAAATACTAACCTTATAGATAAGCACTCAAAACTACTTAGTCATACATAAAGGTAATGACTATCAGTAATGCCCAAGCACATAATTACTGTTCTTGCCATGTGGAGTCTAATTTAGTACTCAAAGCATACAATGAAGAGCACCAGAAGTGCTCATCAAGCAAGCACAATTTTGTTTTCTGGTTTTTGTTCAGTGAGACAAGATTTTATTTATTCAACACTATTCAAATTTAGTTCTAAAGAGAAAAAAAAAAAAATTATTCAAGGATTACTGTAGCTACTGCAGGCTGAAATAACACTAACCTATATTCACAATATCTGTAACAGAGAAAGCTGTGGTGAGGCGAAGCAATTAAACCAAAGGGTCACAAAGACAAAACAATATCTTCAATGAAGCTAATAGGTACAATTTTATATTATACAGTAGATCTCATGTTCAAAACAAACTTATCTTTAAGACAAAGGCATGCTCCCAAAAATTAAACTCAGACCAGCATAACAACTGGACCTGATGGAGTGGGTCCAGAGGAGGGCCATGAAGATGATCAAGGGACTGGAACACCTCTCCTATGAGGACAGGCTGAGGGATCTGGGATTGTTCAGTCTGGAGAAGAGAAGGCTCCGGGGAGACCTAATAGCCACTTTCCAGTACCTGAAGACAGCTTACAAAAAGACTGGAGAGGGCCTGTTTACAAAGGCCTGGAGTGAAAGGATGAGGGGTAATGGTTTTAAATTAG
>JANHFX010003781.1:0-16497 GCA_027560015.1 Chloroceryle amazona
TTGGAGGTGTTGGGGGAGCCCTGCACGGAGGCCCGCCCTGCCAGCCAGCTGGGCACGGAACGTGGGGAGACGTGTCCTTTTGGGGCCATTTTTAAGGTCCCGGCCCCGTGTGTGGTTACAGCAGAGACTGCACCTTCCCACTGGCTCCACAGGGCCCTTTCCTGACCTGGGGCTCATGGAGGGGGCAGCGTGGTGTGCGCAGAGCACTCCGGGCTGTTTTACACTTTCTAGGGGTTTTGTGATAGTAGCGTGGGATTTGGTTGTGGGTTTGGTTGTGACGGCGAGCTGGAAAAAAAGCAAAGACTCACAGCTATTTTTTTTCTCTAAACAATTGTGATTTTTTCTGACTTGCCACATTATGCATCACATGCAATTGTGAAATTGCTAGTTTAAATTTTCGTCTGAAAATAGCTCTAATTAGCCCAGGTCTCCAAAATACCTCGTGTCCCGGTCATACCTTGTGCTTTTCTCCTGAGAAAAACGCATGTACCGATGATCCTGTACCCTGCCTTCATACTACAAAGGTGTTTATTTTCAGCTGGCTTTCAGGAAGAAAGAGAATGTTTTTGTTTGGTAAAACACTGCAGCACGTTTCAAGTGCTTGAGTGGTTGCTGCTGGGTTGGAAAAGCAAGAGGCTGGGCTTTTAGTTAGCGGCTACTTTGTGCGTGTGGCGGTGTCTGTAGTAGTCCTAAAAAATACCAAAGGTGCCTGGAATAATGTCCTCGCTTTTCCATCTTGTAGAGACTGTGTAATCGGTGCACCTAGGGTTCATCTCGGTAATGCATGTATTCCTTCTTGTAAAACTAACAAAGTAAAGTAAAATAAAAATAACAATCCACAAAAAAAAAAAAGCCCCACCAGCTTTCAGAGGCTACCCCGCTGGATTTTAGCAGGGGATAGACCTTATGCAGTAGGGGAGCGACACATGGATTTCATTATCCTAAGCTAAATGAGTTTATTAATTGAAAATACTGGGTTCTGAGTGTGACGTTGGTTTGTGCTCTGCTGTTTGTAGCTTACGGTAGCCTTTCAAGTTTCGGTAACTTCAGATGCTGGTTGTAAACTTGTCAGTTGTCACAGTGTCTGTAGACTCAGATACTGTTTAATTTGGTGCTAGGAGAGTTGCGTGTATTTTTCAGTGCATTCTTTCTTCCATATGGTAAATATGATGAAACATTGCTGCTTCCACCACCATGGCTGTGAATAAAACACAGTGGTTTTGGCACTTATTTTGTGGGAGAATCATCTGATTGCTTTTTGGGTTTGTTTGAAATAGTACTTTTCAGAAAGCATCTTCTTTTTTCTTATTTACTACTTGAGAAAACTGAAAAGAGGGACTTGGAGCAGTCTTAGAAAATGAAAAAAAGAGAGCAGGCCAGAGAGGAGTGCGCTCCAGATTTAATGGGAATGGTGTGTAACTACAGCTGTCTGAAGTGCTCTCTTCCCAGCAAGTGCCGGTGGGAATGAGGGATTCTGCAGCTCTCCATGCCCTGCCAGGGGAGGTCCACACTAGTTAGCAGCACACGTGGTTGCCTGTCAGAGATGGTTTAGTACCAGATCTCGCCAATAATTCTGTTGATAATGGTTGTTACTAGATGGGTAATTGCAGATAGGTTTGCAGTGAGAATCGTTTTTGATGTCAGACCTTCGATTATTGAAGGTTTTTTTGTAAAAGGCTGCTCAAATTCGAGGTGCCGTGACCACATCAGTTCCTGCTGTGGTTCTGCATTTGGACTTAGAAGCTAAACAAGTAGGAGTATTTTTATTTTTTTTTTATCCTGCCTACAAAATGACTCAGTGGCTTATAGCTTTCACATCAGTTGCACGCATAGATTTGTATAAAAACATTTATGCACTTGGTGACAAGCTCTCTTCCTTTCCACTTAAAAAAAAAAAAAGTTATAGGGTCTATTTTCTCCTTCCTGCCCCTCACCTGTAGCTGATGTGCTGTGTAGTTTGAAATCCGCAAGGGATACAGGGACTTTGCATCTCCACATGCAAGAATTTCAGTGTTCTGAAGACACCACATATCAAATTGCTGGAGAGGCTACGCCGGAGCTCCAGGAGTTCATGTTTTCCTGAGGTTAAGCCCTGCAGGCTGTCTGCGAGAATAGCCTGGTCCGTACGGGCAGCGCAGCGCTGCGCACACGTGTCGAGAGGTGCGTGGCTCCACGCAGGAAGGGTGTGTGCGCTTGTGAGAGGGAGCGAGAGCTGCACCCCAGCTGAACAGCGACACGAACGCTGGTGAAGTTCAGAAAGGCCTCCAGTCGCCTGTGCAGTACGTCTGGGGATCCCGGTCCTACGGTAGGATGTGTGGTAGGATGTGTGTCTCGCACGTTACGCAGCTGGGGGCTGTCCTTCAGAGGTACAGCAAGACAGCTGGTAAAGGATAGAGAAAGGGTAAAGGATAGAGAGAGCCCCTTCACGAGGAACCGGAATCGGGAATTGCTGAGGGGATTTGTCATTTCTTTGGAGGGCAGGAGAGGGAATGGAAGTAATCTTTGAGGAAAGGTCGGTCTTTAACTACTGAAGGCTGTCAGGCACTGGGTGCATTGGGCGTTAAAGAAGCAGTGCAGCATCTGGGTGGAGCCGCAAGCTGCGGGTTAGTGTGTGCAGTACTGAACTGTTGTGCTAACGTAGGGCTCCAGTGTCTGCAGGCTGGAATTACTACTTTTCTCCTGGAGCTTTGTCTCTCTTGGGTCTGCCTTGAAACCTGACCCTCTTTCTTCAGTGCCCTGCCACAGCAGAGCTCTGTCTCTTTGCTTGTTGCCAGCACGCTGGCCAGGGTCATGTAACAAATGTTTTCAGCTTTTGTGATCACCTGATGATTTTGGAGAAGAGTAGATCATCTTGTTCCCAGCTGCTGTTTGGAGACGAGGATGGAAGGGGCAGGCAGAGGAGCACTGATAAATAATGTGTTAGGCAGTTGGGCAAAATTATCTTGTCCTACAAAATCTCTATTTGCTCTCATAAAGATTGCATTTAAAAGGGTTCATAACAGAAAGAATCTGTCTGCCCAAGCTCTTGAGACCCAGTTTCTCTGTATCTCAGCAGACAGCCATTGGCATGTGGAATAAATGCTTGTGTGGAGTTTAAGAAGACTTTTTGAGCAACAGTTTCGTGGACCACAGTCAGGTATCTTCCAAGGCACTAGTTAGTCATCCGTCTCTGCCCATCTTCGTGTCAGGCTGCTTGCAGGTAATGAACTGAGAGTGGAAAATGTGCCTCTTGTAGAACTCCATAGAACTGTACGTGCAGCAGCTGCGCTCTTTTTCTATTGCTCTGCTTGGGAGTGTTTTGCAGAGGGTCCCCCAGAATCAGAAGTATCACTTGCTTCATATTTTTGAGTGGCTTGGAGGGAGGAGATGTGTGGAATAAAGTAGGAGGGTGACTTGGGTAGGTGCCTGGGATCTAAGACAGGGAGAGTTTCTGAGTGGCTGGCCGGACTTGGGCAGTGTCACGCTGGTCCCTCTCCCCAATGTTTCTAAATTGTAACAAACTCTTCACAGCCTTGTGAAACGGTGAGGATTTGGCCTGTTGTTTTCTCTCAGTTTTGCTCTGCATTAGCATCCTGATTCACCTCCTACTTAATCAATTTTGTCTCCTAGCCTGTGTCATTGCAATTGCAATAATTTCCAATCCCACATGAGAATGCCTTCTTGTCTTTCACCGATAAAGGTGTTTTCAGTGCATCAGTGCCCCAGGACAGCTATTCTCACGTTCCAACACCTCCTTTCAAACAAAATGAGTTTAATTGTCTATGACTTTTATCCCTTAGCTTCCAAAGTGTGCGAATGGACGCTGGCTCCAGTGTGCAGGTACCTGAGTTTAGGCTGCATACATCAGCACAGTTCATGCTGGAGGAACATCTCATTGATGCTCCGAGGGTTAAAAAAAAAAAAAATCAGAAAAAAATCAGTGTTTTGAAATTTATGAACTTCTGAGTCATGAGAAACCAGAGCCACAATCTACAACCATCTGTGATCACAGAACCAGTTGCTCAGTTAAGTTTCAAAGGCGTGGGTTTTGTCAAAGAGATAAGTGCAATATGTAGAGTAGGGCACCTTGGTGATGATTTTGAAAGACGTTCCAATTTCTGAATTTGTGGTTGCTGCATGAATTGGCAGTCAGGTTTCAGCTGATGCATCCTTCTGAGTACAAGCAGTCTATCAACAGAAAACAGACACCATTTGGAGCTGATGATTGTTTGTAAACATTTGTAAGATTTCTGTGCATAAGCGTGGAAAAAGCCTCATCAACCTTCAGTGTTCTGCTTCTGTTGCAGAGGATGGTGCTGAGACACGAGTGGGTACCTGTTGACTTGGTTTCACCTTCTTAGTAGGTTAAATATTAGGCATGGAAGGTACTTTGTTAGGTATTCCAGACAGCAGGTAACAAGTGCAGTGGTTTGTCAGTGCAAGAAAAGTTGTCCGTGTCTGTTGGAGTATTCATATACGTGTCTTGTTTACATAAAATAAGTGGCCCTGCTAATGGGTGGCAGCATTCAAAGGAGATGTGCTTAGGCAGCACATAACGTGAAGTGCACAGGCTGTACCAGCTAAGCTGAGTGTCTGTTCCTAGTGAAACTGCAGGTTTAGAGGACAGAAGGAACATGGAACATTTAGCACGTGCAGATGTTGTTATTGCTGCGACTCATGCTGAGCGGATGGAGGCTGTGTTCTGTCCAGGGATACTGGTGTTAGGGGGCTAGGTCAAGAGGCTGTTTGTGACATAGTCATTTGCATGTGCCTGTGGCTTACGTCCACTGCAGGTCAGTTCTAGCTGGGTTATAGCATGGCCTCCATGAGGTGTGCTATGTTTTTCCCGGAGAACGCCCACCTTATTGTTCGACAGCTTGCTCTTGAATCACAATCAGTCCTTAGCCTATCTCATCTTTCTCACAGTGACTCCAGAGGAACAAGGGTGAGTGATGTTGGCATGTTACTATGAGGAAGTGCTGTCCTGGGGTGTGTGTGGAGATCACAGGGTATCGGGTTGTAAGGGACCCTGGAGATTTTCAGGTCCAACCCCCTGCCAGAGCAGGACCATACAATCTAGAATAGGTCACAAAGGAACACAGCCAGGCGGGGTTTGAAAATCTCCAGAGAAGGAGACTCCACAACCTCTCTGGGGAGCCCGTTCCAGCACTCTGTGACCCTTACAGTAAAGAAGTTCCTCCTCATGTTGAGGTGGAACCTCTTGTGCTCCAGCTTACATCCATTCCCCCTTGTCCTTTCACAGGGCACGAGTGAGAAGAGGCTGTCCCTTTCCTCTTGAGGCTCAGCCCTCAGATATTTATAAACATTTATCAAGTCCCCTCTCAGTCTCCTCCAGACTAAAGACCCCAGGTGTCTCAGCCTTTCCTCCTAAGGCTGGTGTTCCAGCCCCTTCATCATCCTTGTAGCCTCCGCTGGACTCTCTCGAGCAGATCCCTGTCTCTCTTGAGCTGGGGAGCCCAGAACTGGATGCAATACTCCAGGTGAGGTCTCGCTAGGGCAGAGTAGAGGGGGAGCAGAACCTTATAGAGGGGGAGAGATCTTCTGAAGCGTCAATGATTAAAACCAGAGGAAAATGCACACTGCAAAATCGAGATTCTTGAAAGCTCCAGCAGCCTCCTAACTACTTGTGTAGATACCAGCAGTCAGGTTTGTAGATGTATTTAGATATTCATATGCCTTAGTTCCTTATTTGTATAAGAGGAGTACGCACAATCCCATCTTGGAGACTGCAGGATTAATACTCTGAGTGCTGAGAGGTGTGGGTTCCTCTGCAATGCCAGTGAGTATTGTAACTGTCGAAAGCACTAATACCTGCATTTGGATTTGGGGGGAGGGAGGGCGAACGTAAAAAAATTAGATTTTTCCCTTTCAATAAAAAGTGAAACAAGTTGTGGTAGTTTTATGGCTCCTAGTTTCTTTTTGATGTGCTTGCAGCACATGGAAAATACAGAGCAATTAGAAGACTGAAGATAATTTTATTTCCCTCTTGCAGTGTCAACATTTTGAGGAAAGCAAATGCTGCTTCTGAATTTCTATATAACTCAGAGGGTAGAAAACATCCGATAACAATCTTTTTAAAGAGTAGCTGACTAGATTGTTTTATAGGTAGGAGCATGAGAGTTTTTAAAAAAGCTTTTTTATTGATTCATTTGAATCACTATCTGAAGCAAGCAAATTTAGACAAGACGCTAAAGGAAGAAATTCAGTTCTACTGTAGGATACCTTAATCAACTGCCTGTCCAGCCTCTGTGTCATGATTAAATTTCTCCCTGAACCACCTATCTGAAGTAAAATGTGAAAGGCCGTTTGTTCTTTCACAGCAGCTCATGTTTCAGTGCCTGTATCTTGCCCTGCTAGAAACCTTGACTTGTCAGTGTCCCTCTTGTCTCCTCAAGACTGTGAGCTAGGAGAGATTCAGATGCCTAAATATGCAGCTAGAACCAAAACACCTCGGTCAGCCAAGACTGCACAGTATGAAAAATGAGCCAGTAGTTCATGAGCAGATTTCACACAAAGGGGAAGCTCTGCCGGAGCTCTTTTACGTTATTAAGAAAGCTGGAGGACTGATGTGAAATAGCATGGCAGGGAGGTCTTTCTCACTCTGCTTTTGTCACCCACTGCTCAGGATAAGCATTGCTAGAAGATGTTGCACTTGGCCATCTATTCCTTTCTGAATTTGTTGAGAGTAAGAGAATAATCTGCAGAGTGTAGGGGAAAAAAATATATCTCCTTTTCCACTGTGCTGTTGGTGGTGTGAATGGCTGTTCTGCGTGTGCTGTCAGGACAACAAGACCTGGAAGGAAATAGATGCTATCAGTAAGATGAGTAATGGCTAAATTTTAGGCTTGCAGTTCATTGGTGGACTCAAAAATTCCTATTTGGTTGCCTAGGTGGCTCAAGAGTTGGGGAAAGGGCTTCATTTGTTCATACATGGAGACATAAAGAATAATTTTTAATTAGCCAGTGAATGGCAGGCACCCGAGGACTAGCAAAAATGAAGCAAGCACAAGAATTCCATTTGTTGAGGAAAAAAAAAGTGATTTAATTGGGAATTCAGTCTTCAAGGAGTCCTTTCAATAAAATTCCAGAGGCAAAAGCCCGTCTTGCTGGATCATAAAGAGCCGGGTCAGACTCCTTGTTTCTTCCAGCTCCAGGAATTTTCTTGGTGGCTCTCTCAACAAGAAGGAATGAATCCCATATTAAGCCAGTCTCCTGGTAGATAAGAGAACAGAAATACTTTCTAATCTCTGATCTTTGAGTGTCTAGAAGCTGCATCTCCCAGCTTGTCTGAAAGAAATGCACTGTCATGTGTGAGATTTGCAGTAGGTGGTTTATCTCGTGAGGGCCTTTTGCAGACCTTTGAAGTAGCTGGAGGAGAGGGATTTGATTGGTTTGCATGTTCGTGCCAAATGCCGTGGTAAGCAGAAGAACATGAGGTTATGAGATGTTGTGGTATATGTATTACAGAACACAATAAATAATTGCCTGAACGGCATCTTTTGCCTGTGGCTTTACAACTTGGGGTTGAATTTCTTTTCTTTTCTCTGGCAGGTGCTGCCGACCTCCTCTTTCACATGCACACACACCACCCCCTGTAATCTTCTGTAATCTTTTGTTCCTGGGGTAGCAGTGCTATGCATTGCACCTCTGAATGACTGAGAGGCTCTTAACCTCCCTGCCAAGTCTCTTTAAAATCCACTTACGGGTTAGCAAGCACAGACAAATAGGCTCTGTCTTGTTACCTAGTCTCAATTCTATAGGAAGTTCAGCTTCATTTATTAAAAAAAAAAAAAAAAAGTCACCAAGAAGAAAATTCCAGGTTGAAAAATCAAGCTCTAAGAAAAATCAAGCTCCTAAGAAATTTGGAAATGCTCGGCTTTAAGTTGTTCAGATGTTTGGCAGGATTTTATCTGACCTGGCACCTTTACTTGCTGCTGGATGTGGTGGGAAGAAGTGCATACAGATTCAGTTGCTTACCCATGTAACAGCAAGGTACATTTGTTCCTCTTTCAGAGGTTTCAGGATTAGTATTTTGAGTATCGTGGGATGTGGATAATTCTCTGTGAATACGTAGGTGTACACGGAGGGCTTTTCCACATGCACAAGCGCTTCAGGTCAGCCTGGAGTCCAAGGTGCTTGACTAGTTCCTGGAATATATGTACTTTCTCGTGTGCCCTTGATAAGAGTCCTTGTCTGTACTCTGATGTTGACATGTTCTGTGCCTGTTTTCACTCGCTCTAGTCAAGAGCTTGAACACACTCAGGTTTTCACAGCAGTTGTTCAGTTGAGGTTCAGTTTGCTGTTGACAGCCACTTGTGAGAATTTTCTTAACAATGACTCAATAACCAGAATTCCTGGGCCTGTTCTAAGGAGAAAAAAATAAAATCCAGAAAGTTATTCCTCATGCAAAATTTCACCTTCTCTAGATCTTGAGCAGATCTAAGCACCTGAGAGTAAGATCTCCTAGAAGAAAGTGTTGTCAGACTTGCCTGTCAGTGTGTCTGCCCAGTCTCTCATCTGCCCGTTGTGGTATTGTGCTCTGGTTTCCCTGCAGAGGCTGGAACCCCACTATGGGGGAGCTGGGAACCACACTGAACAAATAGCTTTGCTTTCTTCAGAGGTGGCACAGGGCAGATAAAAGCAGTGCCAGTTAGCATGAGTACACTTCAGAGAAGCCCTGCCTCCAGCACATCCTTCCCTCAGTGGTGAGAATGGGATGGGGTTTGCTAAAGTGTCACTCGGTGCATCTGTATAGCAGTCTGTTCTTTAACTGAAACTTGCAGTTTCCTATTTTAAGAGCACACCCATAGATAAGAGAGGTGTTTTCAGACACACACCCCCCCATCCTCCCAAGCAGACCTTAACCAAGCTTAGAACTTGAGTTTGTACTTAGGGCCAGCTGATTCCCAGGCAGAAAGACACTGGTGTTTTGCACAGGAAGCAGTCAAGAGCCAAGAGAAGGAGAAGCTTCTAAGGGGCTGCCCTCACCCTAAACCATGACACAAGGCCAGAGCTGAGCATCAAGAGTAACAGCCCGAACTGCTATTGTAGTTGGACGAGTGTATCTCAGAGGGCAGTGTTGGTTTCAGCATCTCTGCTTCATACTGTCCCTTCAGTTCTGCTGCTGCAGTTGTTTCTGCAGGTGTTTGGTCACCTGAGTTTAAAACGCCTTGGTAGGGTCAGAAGAAAAAGGTTGGGTTTTCATCTGTATCTGCTCTCTAGCCTGGTTTACTGCACAAGTCAACAAACAGACCAGTCTGTCAGAGACAGGGCAGGACAAAAACAGGCACTGGCTTCATTTAAGCCTGCAAATACCACCAGCCAACTCTGGCCAGGCTCTCTGGGGTGAGGTGTCAGTGGGTTGGCATGGTCTCAGGGTGCAGGTCTCAGGGCAGGGGTTCCTTCTGTTCTGCTTATTCAGAGCAGTTCTCACCGCATGTAAATCATGGAAGCACTGAAGCAGAAAAGAGCAGTTCAGCTTCACCTGCCCTTTCTGCTCACTCTGACATCCAGGTTTTCTTGATGCCTCAGAAAAGGGGAAGGCACAATCCTGGTTTTAAATTTAATATGCATTGTACCAGAACCAGTGGAGTACTTAGATGGAATACTTTGTTATGAAGCCTCTCGGATTATTTGCAGTGTGTAGTTCTTGCTTTAACAAGGTATTTCCTCATGGCTGGTGAGCTGTGTCTATAGCTGTTGCCTGCTTGGGGCACGGGGCTCTGTTGGGTTTTGTGAGGTTTTTCTCCAGGGACCACACAGAAGCCAGGCTCTTGGGCACTCCCAAGTTTTTCTTGCCCAGCCTTCTGACTGGATCTGCAGTTTGCTGGCAGACTACTAGGAGTGGACACCATGAAGGTGTGAATTGCTGAAGTCTGTCCTTGGGCTGTGAAGAGAGGTGTGCCAGCCATCTGAATTGCACTGGCACACTTCAGGCTGCCCAGGCAAAAGCTCTTTTTATAGAAATGGGTTTTAAGCAAAGCTAGAAAATAAAACAATTTGCTCAAAAGCAAAGAAACCAGCATGCAGAGTGTTAATCAGACTCAAGGGGACTGTTTTATTTGGGAATGCAGGGGCAGGGGGAGCTTTTGCCATCCCATTTGTCCACCTTGTCCCTCTGCTCCTCTCAGGAGGGCTGCAAACATGTACGAGCGAGTTGGTAAGGACTGCTCTCCAGCCTAATAAGAGAAAACACTGTTGGCATGTACAGTGAAACAAGTTAGAGGGAGGTAACCCAAAATGCTGTAGTGGAGAAGCAGCACTTTCTTCAAATGCTTCAATTTTAGTGAGATAGGAGTGAGAAGGAGCAAAACTGAGCACTACGCAGGAGTTCAGTGTCTTGTGCAATCTCCTTAGAGTACCATCAAAGTCAAATTACAGCGCTCTGCCAGCTTTGTGGAGACCTTTTGGACTTGAGCTATACAGATGGAAGGAGGAATCTTGAAATTAAGACATGGAAATCATTCACTAAAGGTTTGAAAACCCACTTGCCAGGTTTTTTCACACAGACACAATCTTCCTGATGTTCCGACATTGGTGTATTTGTGAATGTACAGAGGATAACATGATGCAGATCAGATAACAATCTGTGTGGCTCTCTAGTTGGCTATTAAGACTATGACTGCTCTCCTATTCCTTGTAGTGGTGAAGTCCTAGAAATACAGATTATTCCTAAAATTTTCCAAAAAACTGTCTTGATGTGGCTTGTTTAGACAAAACTAGTGATCTAGTTGAGCAAGACTTTTTGCTATTGCTGAAACCTTTTTGACAGCCATCCTGGATCTGGCCACCCCCAGTGGGTGGTGGTGAGGAGCTCCTTTTCAGTCTGGCAGCCTCTCACAAGTGGGGACCCTCAGGGGCCAGTGCTCTTTAAGATCTTTGTAAGTGATCTGGGTGATGGGATCAAATGTACCCCGATGAAGTTTGCTGATTATACCAAACTGAGCAGGGAAGTGGACGATTCAGAAGGGAGGCTGAAGCACCTTATGAAGTTCAACGAGGACAAGTGTAAGGTCTTGCACCTGGGAAAACATCATCCAGGTGTGGAGCACAGGCTGGGATCTATCTGGCTTGGGAGCAGCTCTGTTGAAAAGGAACCGGGGGTCCTGGTGGGCAAGGTCAATATGAATGAATGAACAGTGTGCTGCTGTGGAAAAGAAAGCCAGCAAGATGCTGGGTTGCATCAACAAGGGCATGACCAGCAGAGGTAAAGTCGTTATCCCAGTCTACTCAGCATTTGTTAGGCCACACCTGGAGACCTCTGTTCAGTTTTGGTCCCTACTGTAGAAAAAAGATGTGGTCAGGCTGGAGAGGCTCCAGAGAAAGGCCACAAAGATGATCAAAGGACTGGGAAGCTGCCGTATGAGGAAAGGCTGACAGAACTGGGTTTGTCCAGCCTTGAGAAAGGAAGGCTTAGGGAAGACCCTATCACCAAGTTCCAGTATTTAAAGGGTGGCTACAAAGAAGCTGGAGACTCCCTTTTTACAAGAAGTCACCTGGAAAAGAGGAGGAGTAATGGGACTCAAGAAGAAAATATTTCACAGTGAGATCAGTCAGCCATTGGAATAATGTCCCCAGGGAAGTGGTGGATTCCCCAACACTGGGCACTTAAATTCAGCTGGACAGGGTGCTGGGCCACCTTGTCTAGACCATGCTTTTGCATGACAGGTTGGACCAGATGATCTTTGAACTCATTTTCAACCTGGTGCGCTTATCATTTTATGATTATGAGTCATCTGGAGGAAAAAGGCATTTTGCAGACTTTAAGACAGCAAAAAAAAAAAGGCAAATTCCCCATGATTCACCCTTGTTTATCAAGATGTTGTCAGTGTGTGGGAGAACAGGACTACGCTCTGAATATAGACCCAACTCAAACCCCAGACTGAAGCAGGCTATTTAACCTGCTGATGTGGGGGTGGGCTGCTGGGGATTGTGAATGTTTGTGGGTTTTTTGAAGAGTTGAAAAGTTGGCACTTGCGCATCTTCAGTTAGCCACTTTGAGTATTTCCACTTTTATTAGAGATTGTAGAGAATCCTCTGCATCTCCCCCCTGCCCTTACAGCTCTTAAACAAATGTTCTGAGTTATGCCATTAATTTTTAATTCTCTTCCATTCCTTTTACTTCTTGCAGTTCTTGTGTGGTTGGTGAAAATAAGCCCGCTCTGCAGGGATGCAAGAGGAGCAACAGCCTGAGGTAGGGCTACTTTTCGGTGGTTCTTTGCAAGGTCCTTTTCGCTGCGATTGCAAAAGCTAAAAAGGATCTTTTGCATTAATTTACTTGTAAATGAGGAATTGCAGGAAGCAGCCTGACTTATGAGCTTAAATCTTTAGGAGGAAAATATGTTTTGTGAGTAAATTGCACAAATCAGTTGCATACAAGTGATCTCACTGCACACAGGTTAAGTACCTTGCCAAATTAAACTGAGGTGGTTTTTTTTTCTACCCTTTCTGTTCCTTCTCCTTTCATATCCGTGTATCTCAAAACCTTTTTCAGGTGTAATAGGTGAAGCTCAGTAATTTTTTCTTCTTCTCTGATAGAAGGACATCAGTTCCTGTGTCCTGTTAGTTACAAAAGAAAAAAAAAAAGGCAGACTTTTAATATGGTGCATAATTCTTTCCCCCTGCAATGTTGTTATGATGACAAAGCCAGAGTGACAGGATTAATTCCATATGTTGCAGATGGATACACTTTTCCCAAAATATTTTTGCAACTAGAGTTAGATATGCAAGCAGAAGAGTCAAGCCATATGTTGTGATCAAAAGCTGAGCTGCTGTTCAATTAGATTTGTGAATGTAATTGCAATTTGTGGTGTAATTGCAGTTTGCAGTTGTCATCGAAACACACTTCTGCTTTGTAGTGAAAGGATGATAATGTTGCTGTGAATGCTTTACACTTTGCACTGTAAAACTGTTGTACTTTTTGGTCTTACTCCTTGACATGTATGTTAAATTTTGCCTTGCCTTCACAGAGGCCAAGGTAAGGCAGCTAGGATTTATTAGCTGAATATTATTGTTTGGCATAATGGAATGCAAGAAAAAATTAATTGCTCTTGTTGAAAGCTCTGAACAATTTGATGTGCTTTGTACAGTCCTGTTTTAAATCTCACCAGGTTAAGTACAAAGTAAATAAACCAATCATTCTAGCTAAAGAGCAGACATCCTTCAGGTGAACTTGGCTGCCTGCTTGCTGACTCATTAATACTGCCTTTCACTTGGAAGGTACTTGAACGGTGATGAATTCACATCCTGTCTCTTTTTGACTTAAATGTTGTTCCAGAATTCCATATTCTACCAATAATCATCCTGATTCAGCTTTGAATTATGTGGTTGCCTAAAGATAGTTTATAGCTGAGCTTTCCCTGATTCTGAAGTCTGTGTTTTCTGCACTAACTCTGCCTCTCCACCTTGGAAGGCATAGGCTGAAGAACTGAAATTGTCCGAATTCTATGCAGGGGTTTTTAAACTTGCCTGTTAGTTAAAAATAAGAAAGATGTTGTTCAGGAATCTTTTTACTTCTTATCCTAGAACAAAACTCTGCAGATGCTTTGCATCCTCTTGACTTTGAATTCTGATGTATATGAAGTAAACATACACATAAACTGCATGAGTTTGGGTGTGCGTATTGTGGAATAACCTTACATTCACTCCAACAGAATAAAATACTTGAGCAGACTCTTCTAGAATGGCTGTCTGTATCCTTGAGAGTGCTGATTAACTTTGTCAGACTCCTGACAGACTAATGCTGACTGGTAGTTAAGTCGAATACACCCACTTCTGAATGGCAATGATTATTGTAATAATCAGTGCATGTTTTAGTTTTCAGCACAGAAAATGCTATGGCAGCAGTAGAGATAATTTTGGGGTTTTATTCTAGAATCAGATTTATATCTCTTTTTTTAAACATGTGAGGTATAAATATTCTCTTTTAAAATAGTTTTTTTAACGTTCTTTCTCATACTTATCCAACTAGGAGAAAACCAGTTGTAACACCACAGATGTTTTGAACTGTTGACACTGCTTAAATTATTTACTTGCTCGAATATTATATGTGGGTTCAAATTGAGTGAACTCACTGTGGGAAAGATGTATTAAAACATTTCATTATAATTCCCAGCCTCCTTTTGAATTTGTTTCATACAGGCTGCTGCAGATCCAATGTCCTCCTCTGATGCACCAGAAGATGGCCCAAAGGAAACGTCAAGTGTATCGCAGAATATCTGTATGTTTCTGGTTTGACTGGGGAGGGTGTATCTCACTGGAAGTACATTAAGCCAAACATCCGTGCCTTTTCCTTACCTAATAAGGATGTGGCTGTTAGCACAAAAGGGAGATGCAAATGAAGTCGTATCTGGCTTCATCTGCTCACTTGTAGACAGGCCCAGTTGCATAAACCAAATTGGGCAAGAAGGATGACATATCGATTGTCAGTTTGCTGCTCCCATGCTTCAGAAAAAAAAGGTTTTGATTGAATAGATCTACCCAGCTATTATTTTAAGCTTGTTTGTTGCTCTCCAAGCCAGAGATAACATGAGTACATGTTTGCTTTGGCATTCTGGCATCTAGTGTTAGCATGTTGAATTGGTGGTCCCAAGCGGAACGCTTTGCCCATGCTAACATGATAGTGTTTTGATATGAAGACCAAGTGTTCCAGCCCAAACTGTCTTGTGAAGCCTGGGAAGGGTATCAGTCCTTACCCTTTAGTGGTAAGGATCAGATAAGGACAGACATTTCTTTCTCAGGAGGAGAAAACAAAGACTTCTTAGGGTTTGCTTTGTGTTGATACACCATTCCGATGTCAATGTATACAATGCTCATTTTCCACAACAGGAATATTCAGATTGTGCTTTCTGGCTCTGAACCACCTCAGGGCAAGTTCGTGGGTAACAGCAACATTACTATAATGCTGAGGCTGCTGAATAATCTCTAGGGATCGCAGCTTTCAGAAATAACAAATCATGGGAGCAAACAGAGCCTTGACTGAAGCTATGGGAAAAGCATTCAGACCTGAAGAAGCAGATTAATTTTTTATGCTGCTTTTTTTTCTCCAGATAAAGAAGTTGGTTTAATAAAAACTGTAGCTGCCTCTGAGAATATTTTCCTTGATCACATCCTTAAATGACTAACATCTGCTACTGCACTCTTATAGTAGTTTTTCTTTGCATGGAACATTATTCAGTCCAGTTCTGAATATATGTATGAGGTGAAGGCTCATAAAATTAATAGAAATTAAATCCTTTAAGGGTTACTGAGTACCTAGAAACCACTTTCAACTGGAGGAATCTGAATCATTAATGGCTTTAGGCTAAGAAAGTATCTGGGGAAGGTATCATGCACATTGGATCTCCAAGTAAGAATATAAGAAATGGGGCACTTTTGACCCTTGTGAGAGAGGCAGGATATTTGCTTAGGTAGATGTTGGTTGATCTTACTGCAGCTGATTTTATGGTTACATGACCCGAGTGCTACAAATGCAGCAGCCCTACTGCTTCTCTTTCCTTTTACAGTTGCATTTCTCCTACCCCCTTCTTAGCTCCACCATCTGTTTTGGCATCAACACGATCTTGGAACAGACCACGCCGATTGCAACACACCATGTTCCTGGGTATTGACCATAAAGCAGTAGGCTGATAGAATCCAAACTAAGGAGACTGTTGGAGGGCGGCTTTTATTTCAGGGTTTTGGTTGTTTGGCTTTTTTTGGACACTAGATCTTGTGAGAGAAGTATTTGTGGGACAGATCTGAGGCCAGAGCCACACAGTTAAGCCAGATTCATGAAATGAATGGTAGGAGACTGTTTTTTATCTGCATCTTTGACATCCTGCCTGCAGACTGTTCACTAACCTTTTTTTTTTTTTTCCCCCTGGGATTATGATCCTATTCGTGGCTTCTGGACCACTTGAGACTTCTGCTGACTTGTGCAGCAGCTTGCCAAAGACAGAGTTGGTTGGAAAAAAAAACCTCTGCTTTCCTACTCGATGTATTTTTTTTTTTTTGTAAGAAGCATTATACCTTCAAGATGACTCTTTAAAAGTTACTGTATTTCCCATTGATGTAAAACTGAAGCTTCTATACCAGTTAATGATGCTTTCTGGCACTTAACAAGCAAATGTGATGGAACTGATAGATCTTCCTATTTTCCATGACAAGCTTGATAATGATGGGCTAAACTCATGTTGTACCATTTTGGTCTTAAATGGTTTGTTGTTGAAACTAGGGCAGAATGATTGGTCTCCTGACCTGAGTACCTCTAAAGGTTTATTTTTCAATGGTGTACTGATCTCTGGAGTGTTAATCCCAGAAAAAGCTAAGATTGATGCTGTAGGTATCCTGTATGTGCCAATATGTGCGGGTGATTTACCAGCACATCACACCAGTGTAAATGTGTTGCTGTCAGTTATACAGGTGAAATCCCCAAAGGGATGCTTTTGTTCTAGAATTTAAAAAACCCTCTTTTTTTTTTATATTTTAAATTTCGCGCTACCCTTTTCTAAGTCTTCT
>JANHFX010003782.1:0-26542 GCA_027560015.1 Chloroceryle amazona
AATATTGCAATTTCACCAAAGACACCAAACCCAACAAATGTTGGATTCATTTTAAAATAGCACACAAGACTCAATTCATGGCCATGCTCACCTGTTTCACCCAGGGCTGAGTTGCCCTCCGTGGGGGTGCCCCTTCCACCCGAGGGAAGAAAAAAAATAAGCCAGAAACCAGCTGTGACTTCTAGGGGTTTCCTTCAACACCAGCTGCTCAGAAGCCCATTCACAAAACTAAAACAAACTTACATTCCCTCTCGCGAGCGCCTAGCCTTTTGACACAGCAGAGTGTTTTTGAGGAAGAAAGGGAAAATACCACAAGAGTTGGGAAACATAAACACTCGGCAACTACTGAAAAATTGCTGCTCTGCCAAACGTTCCAGCAGCAGCCATGAGCCAGTGAATTGCTGCAAATGGATATTTCATCCTCCTTTGCCTGCAACCCCCTTCCACAGCATATTGGTATTCTGCCTGAGAAGAATCCATCTGCTGACAAGTCCAACTGCAGATGTCACAGCCTCAAAGCATGCTCAGTTCCCAGGAGCCTGACTGCAGGTCCCAGGGAACACCAGCATGACACTAGTGCAGGACAGGGAGGCTCTCACTGCAGGTTTATCCCTTGTCTCACACTCTCCTGGTGCACACTTGGTCCACATGCTCACTGACAGGCAGCTGTGTTGGGCTATTCACCACCACTTGAAGCAAGCTCAGCTCTGTTCTTCACACAATAGGGCCCATAATGGTTCAGAAAAAAAAAAAAAAGTGTCTAACCAGAGGACCTTCCAAAATCAGCATGGAAGATGTTCCAGTGCTGAGCGTTTGATCTTTCCCTTCTGGGAGATTCTGTGAGCTCTTTTACCTCACGTCAGCAGGCTGCAGCGTGAGCTAGAATGACACCGCACCTTGGGCTGAGCAGTTTTTAAAAAAATCAGAATAATACTGATCCATTCTCCAGAGCTATACTGGAATGACATGGGCGTGTAACTGGCTTCAAATGGAGTCAGGCCCATCCCATAATTTTTTTTTTACTTAGTGACAGAAATCCACAGCAGGCCTTTCTGTCCCTCTGTTCCTTTTCCTAACTCCCTACCCTGTAAAGGTCACAGTGTTTTACACCTGAAATGTAACATGGCCATCTTCCTGCTGTGTCCTGGTGGGAAGAGCAGCTGTTCTCCACTGCTGACTAGTCCCCTTGTCAGGTAAAATGTCCTCTCGAGAGGTGAGAAGCTTTGGATTAAACCTTGTTGCTGGGAGGATGCCACATGTTGACTTCCACATTACAACTTTCCCATAGGATATGAGATCTTTGGGGTTAGCAAAGAGAAGTCTGAAAGAGGGACTGATACTTTCACTTAGAAACAGCTTATTTTAAGGTGGAAGGAACCACAGGAGGTCACCCACATGCACTCAAAGCAGGCCTAAATTCTTCTGATCTGCTCCATGTTGTAAAGGATGATTAGGGCTTCACAGGGCAGAAAAAATGAGAGAGAAACTTGAGGCTGGTGCCCACACCTAAGCTCTCCTATTTTTGAGAGCCTTTAGAGATACATGGCAAGGATGCATTCTTCCTTCTTGTGCATACTTACAGTCATACTAGGTAGAAGGTCCCTAAAATACTCAAGAAAGATTCAAAAACCATGACGGGTTTTCTTCCTTTCCTGCCAAAGGAGTAGCCAATCCGACTTGTCCATGTTTTCCCTTACCCAGTTGCCAAGTCAACTTTTAAGTGTCTTGTTCCTACTATCTCGTAGTTAGGACACTCTTCTGAAAGTCAGAAGTTTGAATCGCTTTTAGCAGAGTTGAGAACCAAACCCAGTTCATCTATCAGTCCTGGGAACAATACACAGGAGCCTAGGTGCTCAACATAAAGCTGTAGTTTGTACTCCATGGGCAAAGGACAGAAAATGCAGGAGCTGTGATACGAAGTGTTCCAGCAGTAGGGTTGATCCAGGCCTTCATGTACAGTGAGCTACACTCTGCACGTGTTTCATGCCCTCCCTCAAACGCAAAGACCACTGGGAGTGGGTTTAAATAGATGACATTTGCTTAACTCACACCTGGTTTCCCCCAGGGTCATGCACTGCTACCCCCAACTGCATTGTTTCCTATGTCAACAAACAGCTTTCCAGTCTCTGAATTTTCCCGTGATCAGATTTCCACTGGGCTACTGGGCACTTGCAGTGTTTACATGCCTTTGCCATGTGTTGCTTTGCAGGTGGCAAGACAAGATTTTAAGCTGAATTGGGCACTCAACTTAAAATGTTGTCTTGAACATGCAGACAGCACAATTATTTCTTTTTCATTTTTTTAAATGAAAATAATTTGTGAAAAAAAATCAAGTTTGTTTGCTTTCATTACCCCTGACTCCATTCTCAGATGGATCACTGTGCTTCATGATCATATGCTGTAAGGAACTCTTGAAGAAATCAGCGTTCCCATTGCCATTATAATCACTCCACCGAGTAGTAAAATAAGTGGCACAAACATTAAGTTTCTGAACTAATATAACTGTAGTTACTGAGTTATTAGGATCATAAAGAAGAAATAAGAAAACCCTTCATACCAAAATAGTTCTACTGGCAAAAGCATTTTAAGTACAGAGGAACCGAGTGGCTTTCACTCTTTGCATAACAGATCACCACAGTGTGTTGACGTAACCAAAAACTTCCTGGAATTACTATATCTGAGATTACAGGGGAAAAAAATGCTCAGGAAACAGAATTTTCAATTTCTTGAAGACATATTTTTTTAGCATAATAGGATGTTGTTTAACAGCTCTGCAAATACACATAACAGTGCAAAATTCAATCAGGTCTGCTCATTTTGGCCACGGGTTTGTTTTACTCTTAGTGTCTGCCTCGTGTTACATGGCATTTCAAAATTTCTAGAGTAGTTGGCAAAGAAAAGTAGTTGAATCCTGCTACAAAAAGTAGAGCTTATTGCCATAATTTAAAAAAAAAAAATAAAAAGGAAAGAAGTGTTCACTGGTTTTCTTTAGGTCCTTCCATTTGTTTTAGTCTCAGAAATTTGTCATTTTCACAATTACACTGTTGCTCTGGAGGCTTGTATGGAAAGGTCACTGCCTATTGGTTTGATTTCATGAGTTTATTCCCTTCTTCCTTGAGAGATTAGCCAGATAAGTGGAATTTGTAGGTGTAACAACGAGTAGGTCCATTGCAGTCTATGGGCTTTTGTCTTACAATCTGTCAATCAATGTGAGTCTAGTGCTGGGATTGGAAAGATAAAGAGTGGGCTGGAAGTCAGGAGTTGGCTATTCGTATTGCAGCTTTCAATCTTGGCAAATTGATTGTGTTGACAATCTCAGTTGCATATATGAAGACACACTAAGAACCTACTTCTCTGACAGTAAACCAGCCAAGCATTTCAGGATCACAATGTACGTGTATATGTGTCTCTGGAAGGATGCAGATGGGGCAGGGCTTCAGTAGCCCTCCAGGCGAGGCAGCTGATGCTGACTAATGTCCCTGTGAGAACTGGAGAAATTTCTCTCAGGAGGGACTTGGAAATAAAAAAGATCTTCTGCCTTAAACAGCCCCAAAGACTTTCACTGGAACAAACTGGGGTAAGGAAATGTTTGCTATTGCCAATAACTGTAAAGGAAAGTAATGGGTGATACTTTTGGAAAGGTCTTTGGTCATCTTTCTGATCAGACTGAAGCAATTTCTTCATTTTGTTGTTCAAATAAAGCAGCTGTGCGTGGACAGGGAATGCTCCTTCAATCATTATCCTTCTTGCCATTTAATATAGGCTGCCTTCTTCTTCTGCAAGAAAGACCAACATGCACCAATGAGACTTAGGAAAGAGGTTACCTGAGAGCCTAACGCAGCCAGGGAGGTGGTATCACCATCTCATGAATGCTTGTGATACTGGTGCATTACTAAGATCATCCTTTTATTTCCTGTAGTATCTGAAATGCAGTCTCCAAAGGAAAAGTGAAGAGTGCCTCTGCCTAAGAAATATACAGTCTGAGAATATTATGGTGATATGGTCACATCTTAGCCTGTCCTTCCTCTCACTACTCAGAAGTAATCTATTGCTTTGCCTTCTTTTAGCAGTTACAGGAATCTGACCAAAAGTAGAAATACGGGAAAGAAACAGCAATGCAATAGGAATGCAACAGATGACAAATCAGTGTCTCTGGTCAGAATTTGGCAGATGGGTCTATGTGGCAAAGATAAGTCACTGTAACTCTGTCACCTGCTGGGACTGGTTTCACTAGCTGATTCCTGAATTAAGAAGCTTGCTTTGAGGAAAGGGCAGTAGGGAGAAAAGGAGCATCTTTTTTATCCGAAAAGTCTGTGAAGCCCTCTGCTGACACAGACTTTGGCTAATAGTCAAATTAGAGCAGAGGTAACTGCCCCTACACTTTTTTCCCAAAAGAGCAGAGGCTGGTTGATCATTAACAGTCAAGCTGATTACTCACCACAGCTGTTTTTCCCTGTACAATCCTTGTACTTGTAGTGGACTAACAGGAAGATGGTTGAGGATCCAAAGAGAAAGTTGCTCGTTGTTCTTGCTGTCCCTTTGCTCCTCAGCTCAGCACAAGCAGGTAAGAAAAACATGAGTTACTGGCAAGGGATTGAAGGTTTTACATAGAAGGATCTAGATTCAATCCTGCCTAAGCAATCTCTGTGTCGAGAGGTTCTTGCTGTAATCTAGTTAGGTGCCAGGAGAAAGGCTGGTGCAAGAAAGGTCCTTTCTTCTCTTGTGCTTTGATTCAATCAGTCTCGGTGATTTAATTCCACTAACCAGATTTAAAAGAATGATCCATGTTTGCCTTGAAGTGCAAGGAAGTGGAAAAAAGACCACTTGACCTCTGGCACTGGCATGTCCTGTTTTGAAAGCTCAGCAAGCATAGTCTGCAGTAGCCAGACAAAAAATAAACAGATGCCACACTTCCATTCCTTTCTTTAATTGTACTGTCAATGAAACAGCTTTTGTGACCATCACTACAGTCCCACATGACCTGCAGCTTCACAGCAGTGCACCTCCTGCTTTGCCTTTACTCACGATCCCCCTTGTTTTACACCATGTCTGACATGCACGGTGCTTGCACTGAACCTGCCTGTGCTAGTTTTTAGGTTAGAAGGGATTACTTAATCAATTATTTGGCTTCCTGCTCACTTCAGGTCAATAAATTTCACCCTGTTAATCCTCCAATAAATCCTACGCCTTACCTTCATCAAGCCTTCCAAAATTGCAGCCAGTCCTCTGAAATGACAAAAGGTGGAGAGTCCACCTCTTCTGTGGGTAACCCAGCTATACATTCTGCTAGCCATACATTCTGCTAAGTTTCTGTTCTTGCTTTCTAGCCTAAATTTGTTCAGTTTTTTTACTAGCTTCAAGTTTGATTTTTTTTTTCCTGTCTAGATCAAATGCCTTCCAATAGCTGCCTCTTCCTTCCCATTAAGTGTTTTCATCCAGCAGAATGAACCAATCAGAGAATTATCATTGACACATTTTGTCATCAGTATTCTCATATTTTGTCATCATCATTCTTGTATTTTTTTCTGGATTTTGGATACATTTGTCAATTAGACTTGTACCTTCTACTAGGCCTAAGAGAATTTGAGTAGAAATATTCCTATTCAGTGGTGGCTACTTGCTGGCAAACATTTTTTTTTTCAAGATCTAATAGCCAGCTCATAAATGTACTTAATAGCTGGTGTGTGGGGAAAATCTGGAAGAAAAAAAAAACCAAACCAAACAACACAACGCCATTCACATCTCAGTAAAACAACTCTCAGAAGTCAAAGCTATGATGACTTCCATGGTCATCTTTCCTGGGCAGTGCTGGAAGGACAGAAACAACTCTATCAGACAAAGTTTCCCAAAGAGGCTTATTTTATGTTCTCTCCTTTTGATCTTACCAATAGAAGATTGTTACCTTCATCTTCCTAATGAATTAGAATGAGGGTTTTTTATCCATTGCACAGACACAGACTAAATATGCTCCTCATTGCTTCTTGTTGCAGGGAATACAGACAGACCCTCAGGGCATCACTGCACTGATTTCCAGACAGCAAATTTCCTACGGGGCAGTAAACTTAAGGTCCAATTTCTTCTGTTCACCTCTTCACGCCCCAGCTGTGGGGAGTTGATTTTAGCTGATGGTGGCATCCAGAACTACAGCTTCAACAGCAGCCTGGAAACCAAGATCATAATCCATGGTTTCAGGTGAGAGAAAGAAGAGCATTGTGCCTGAGTATTTACTGCTAAATTAAATGCTGCTGAGGCATTCCCAAGCACTGGATGGGGCTGGCACAGAAACCTCCTGCTTCTGTGACCTTCTTACTCTCCACAGCAGAGTAGCTGAGTGTAAAACACCTGCTTAGAATAGAGTTTGGAGCGCTCGGCCCCAAACTGGACTTGGGAATTGTCTGGGAGACTGTTGGTGGGCTAGGGGAAGAGGCATGGAAAATGCTTCTGACAACCATCATTACAACACAACTTTTATGACCAGCTGCCTATTTTGTAAGAGCTCAGAAGTTAGAATTGTTCTTTCTCTTGCTTTCTTATTCTCATGCTTATTCTTTTACACTTTCATCCTTTACCTCTTTCCTTTTCTTTCCTTCTTTCATCCTTTTTATTTAAGAAGTATTTTCTTCAGGATTCTTGTTCCTTCAGATTGTCTTCTTGGAGTTCATGTTCTGATTTACCAACAGTCAGACATTTAGGAACCTTGCCAGATACATAATACTTCTGTTCTTGAAACTGTAGGTATTTGAGCTAAGGTTTTTCTTAAGCCATCACCATTGTGCAAGCTTATTTTACTGGGCCATTTTTCAGCAAGGGGTGAGCATATAACATTATTTCCTTTTGATGTGCAAAAGCCTGAATAGAAAGCTTACAGAGGACCAGGATGAAACCACAGAAGACCTTGCAGGGTCTTTTCAGAAAATCAACCCTTGCCATCATGTGACATAGTACCTCTCATCAGGTGCTACTAAGGGAAGTGGGTAGAACAGAGCCTCCTCAGTTTTCCTTGAATTCTTGGGTATAGATTTTGATTTTTTGTTTGTTTGGGATTGTTTTGTTTTATCTACAGATGAGGAAATGTAGTGGTGAAATACCAGTGATTTGGCCAAGGACTTCCTACCAGTTGGTAGCAGAGCAGGATCCAGGTATTCCTGCTCAGCTTCAGGTGGGCTCTGTGGTGGGTAACTGAAACACCACAGCAAAACTGGGATCTCAGACTGAGCCCTACAAGTGTTATTTAATTAATTATCTGCTTTCCTTCAGAATCAGCCCATTCTGGAAAGTATTACTATACCACCACAAAGAAATGCCAGATGTGGGTGTCTGGCATCAGCAAAAAAACTTTCAGCAACTGTCTGGCAGCCTCCTCTGAGACACGTGAAGCTCCAGAACCAATGAACAACATAGTTGCACATACCCTACTTGGGAAGGCACCTAACATATTTGTTTCCCTGTGACTCCACAGGGCTTTGGGTACCAAACCTTCCTGGATTGAAGAGCTTGTCCATGCTATATTGGACACAAGCCAGGTGAACGTGATTGCAGTAGACTGGGTTTCTGGGTCCACAGGAGCCTATACCTCTGCAGTGGAAAATGTCACACAGCTGGCCCTCTCCATCTCACAATTCATCAGCAAGCTCCTGGTAAGGTACTGTGCATTCTCATGGGGGAGAAGGGAGGGGGTAGCATGGCCAGCAAACAATCCAGAGAACTGCTCCCAGCCTGCTGTCTTCAGGACCTGAACAAGTGGGCTCTTTATTCCAGAGTGAGTGTTGTGTAGCACTAAAGAGATTTCTTATTCTTAGCTTTCTTTCAGTCCAGATCTGAGCATCCCACTGTTTTAATTCTTCCTCTTGAACAATGACATTTTCTGGAAAAATATCTTCAGACCAGGACAAACCTGAAGGATGCCTTGTGCTTTCTCTGGTCCCTGCTTTACTGGACAGTCATCTTCTGTCTGGAAATTTTATCCAGGGAGATGAAAGGGATGGGATTTGAGACTATTTTATATTTGCTTTGGGCTTCAGATATACACCCCAGTATCTGGAAATCCCCAGATGTGTCCCAGTTTGTCGATGCATAACATAACCAAACAACACTTACGCAATGAGGGTGACACATCTTTCTGTTAACCAGCTATGCATAAACTCTCCGTGCAGCATTTCCACTGCAGACCCAGGCTGCACAGTATGGAAGTTCCTGGGCTTCTGCACCACATTGTGCACATTCATACATTTCTATCCAGAAATACAGCTCCCCTTGGACCTGCTGTGTCAATAGAAAACTGGGGATGGGGGCTTGAGTGGAGGGAGAGAGGACTGTTGCCCCTCATTACTGATTAGGTCACACAGTGAACAAATAATTGAGCTGGACAGTGTCCCCACTATTCATTCCATGTCTGTGCTGAGTTCTAGTCCTGCTACTTGAGGCCTACATTTCACAGCCAAGACTTTTCATCTTGCCCCCATGCTTTCATGCACCATATGCTTTCCCACTGTATGGTTCTGCATCATGCAGAGCAGCCTGCAGGCAGCTGTGGATGGGGTCATCTCACATCAGGTCTAACTGGCTGTGCTTTACCTTGCAGTTAAGTCCACAGATAAATCCTTAATCACTGAAAATATAATCTTAGAATACTAATTGGAATATTAGTACAACGGTGCTACAAAAGTGGAAAAATAATAATTCCTCTGCTATACTGAGAAAAAGATTATTCATATGGTGAACATGGATCACTCACCTAAGAGAGGGAAATTCAGTCCGAAGCGAGCTGTGAAAAGAGAAGCTACAGGCTTTGTAGTTATGAACAGGAACATCCGACCTACCTGGTTAGGGCTGGGTTTGCATCTGGGGACCTGAAGAAAGACTCTGAAAAACAGAAAGGGCAATACCCTCACATCAGTTTGGTTCTCCACCATATGCCTCAAGATCAAACCTATATTAGAAGAGTTACAGAGCTGCTGTGTGGGCTCAGACAAGATATTTCACCTTTCTGCTACAGAAACATTAATTTGTAATATCATCAATCTACAGGTCCTGGGAGCCTCAGGAACATCCATTCACATCATTGGGGTAAGCCTTGGTGCACACGTTGGGGGCCTGGTGGGGCACTTCCATGGCGGCCAGCTGGGACGGATAACAGGTATAAAACTGAGTCTTGGGTCATCACCTGCTCTTCAAGGGAGAGAATAAAAGAGCAAGAAAGAGGAGTCATCCATAGTGGTCTTCTAATTGCATAGGGCTCATTAGATCCAAGCTTATGGGCTTCTTCCTAGCTTCAGAGGAGCCAGACAATGCCTTTCCAGCCATCAGTCCCCCCCACACTGCCAAAAGAATGCATGTAATTGCAAAAGGGTCCTTCCAAACATGCTTCACTCTTCAAACTGGTGTCAACTTAAAAGAATACAAGGCTTCATGACTAATGAAAACCCACAACACCCATGTGCTTTGCTTCTACTTTATAGCATATATAGCTCTGTGGTTCTTAAAGCCCACAGTGCATGTCACTGTGGGGCATCAGCAAGATGAGCTGCTCTGCAGGAAAATGAGAGCTAAAAGCCAAGGGCACAGCAAGGTAGGCAGGGTCATTGACCTTGCTGACAAGAGATACAGTCTTACCTTATCTGGGCAAGAAGAGCAGCACAGGTCCAGTGACAGGAACCAGGGTTATCCACAGTCCAGTCATCACCAGGCAACTCTGTAGTGATGTGGCAAGCCCAAAGTCGAGCCAGGAGGTCAAGTCAGCAAGATAAAAGCAGGACCACCAAGACACAGGGCTGGGCATGGCATCCCTACAACACAACACAGTCAAGGACCAAAGATTAAGAGCCTGAGCCAGTGCTGGGATGCCCTAGATAGGGATTCTTAATGTTCTCTCCCACAAGTCACCTGTTTTCACAGTAGAGTGGTCTAAGGCCATCCAGCTGTACCAAATCAGAGCTGACATTAAACACAGAGAGCCAGACTCCTGGGCATGAGGAAGAGGTTGCAGTGGGGGAATTACAGAGAAAAACGGCTAGAGGCTGATTGTGGCATTTAGAGTTTTGGGTTCACTCAGGGCCTTCTCAGCCTTTAGGTATGGAACGTGAATAGAGTTGCCAAATGGTTCAGGTAAGAAGGGACTTTGGAAGGTCTTCTAGTTCATGCCCCTCACTCAAAACAGGGCTGCCTAAAAGGAGTTTCTTTAATCTATGCCTGCGGGTATCTCCCTGTACCAGAAAGCAAATGACACGGGAACTGAAACTAACAGACCCTATCCAGAATTGCTGAAGAGCAATTTGTTTCAATGCTTGCAGAGGAAATGAAAGGAATTCAGTTGAATGCAACATAGCTTCAGTGAATACATTTCTTAGATGCTGAGGCTGTACAGCTTAGTGGAGCTTATGCAGTTTGTGCTTGGAGGAACCAGACATAGAAGATCGGAACATGTTTGCCTCGGGGCTGTGCTAGGATTGACTGCTTCTTATATGAGGTGTTTCGCCCCCCCCCAGGAAGAACTAGAAGCTGTGCCGAATAACACTTTTCAGTATCCCTTACAGCCTTTAACTAAAACGTGGTCTTTAGAAGTGGGTGGGGAACCTCTCAGCTTTTTTTATGTGTCAAGATTAAAGAACACAGAAGAAAACATAAAGCAGTAAATTCTTCTGACCACTTGTCAAATTAGCTTTTATAGAAAGAATAGGAGAGGTTGTTTCTTTTCCTTCTTTCCCTTTTCCTCTTCCCCTCCCCCCTCACAATGCAGACATGTCGGTTTGTATATTGTTGATACTGCCTTCTCCATAGAGAATTAATGGGACTGAGTCCCAGGCAGTGAATCTGGCCAGCTCTGAGGCTAAGTGGCATGCAGAGCAGAGCTGCTTGCTATTGTTGCCTGGGGAGTGAAAAAAAAAAATCTTGTGAGATTATTTTTCTGTGAGAAGTAAACAGGATAAACTATCTTTAACCTATTCCTTGGTATTGCCAAGGATAATTTTGTGCACTCCACTGACTTCCCAAAGTAGCCCTAGGAACAAGTTTTAGGCAAAAATGTAGATGACTGCTGACAGACTCAAATTTATTTTGGGAAGAGGGCTCAGAAGCCTCTTTGTTTTAAGGATGTTTGATAGTATCAAATCTTCTTAATGCTTAGATTTTTTAATGTCTGGGGTGCTGAATTCATCCTCTAACTGATGATCTTCTGCGACATTTCTCAGTCTGTAGTGCTAATACAGGTGACAGTACTGTCAGGGAAGGTGTTATGAGTTTGATTTTCACCAAAAATCCAAGACACTCTGCACCCACTCAGTCAGAGCTATTTGAAACTCAGTCATGGCTTTACAGCCTAGAAACTTGAGGTAAAAAACTGCTAAAGGGGAGTGGAACAGTGGAGGACAAGGTAAGGAAGCTGTAGAGGAAGTTAGCATGGGCATAAACCATTCTGGAGAACAAGTGTGACTTGAGAATAATTTATCACTTCTGTTTAGCAACATTCCTGAAGTTTGGATAAAATAACTGGTCCAGAAATAAGCGAGGGGCTGAAGAGAATTATTGTTGAGGCATTTGCTTTTCTTACAGGCCTGGATCCCGCAGGCCCTAAGTACACCAGAGCCAGTCCTGAGGAACGCCTGGATCCTGGGGATGCCCTCTTCGTGGAAGCCATTCATACTGATGCTGACAGTAAGCTGGCTTCCATCTTCTTTGTCCTGGGCATCTGTTCCTCCTGCCATCATTATCACTAAGGAGTGTGTAGATCATTGTGCCTTTTATGCCAGAATAGCATGAGTTCAGATTCACACTGAGGATATTCCTTATAAGATAGGCTCTAATGATTGGCAGGTATTTGTATCCCAGAGCACTTCAAAGCAACAAGACAGGTGGAGAATAGACAGAGGGCAATCTTCCAGCAAACAATTGCTTCCTTAACCTTGCTACAGCAGAGTGAGTTTATGCAGAATCAGCTTGGCATGGCATTTGCCACCTGGAAGGAATTGCATGTCCGGTCTCACTTTGTTTTTTCCCACCTAAGAAGGGTGCCACTGAGAGTGCCTCTGGAAAGTAACAGAGTCAAACAGTTTAAATAACTTATCTAAAGCATATAGGGTCTAACTAGGCAGAACTTGTGCTGAAGAATAATGTGCTGCCTTTGAGTCACACCTCTTGCCCAAACATCACAAAAATCTCTACCAACATAACTCTCAATCCTGCCTCATAATCCCCCATTAAGGCTGTGGTCAGTTTTGTTCTCTTTTATATGGAATAGAGAACCTGAGTCACAGATGTGGTGATTAAGCCACAGTTCCTAATCATTTTGATGGTGGGGCCTGGATCCCTCTCTGCTCCGTGCAGCAAACCTACACAACACAGGCATGTAGGAACAAAAAAATCTGTCACCTGACATTTCACCTCCTTTCAGATTTCGGGATCCGGATTCCTGTAGGCCACATTGATTATTTCGTCAATGGAGGAAAAGATCAGCCAGGATGCCCCAGATTCATCTCTGCAGGTGAGAACACTCCATGGCCAAGAAGGGGGCTTTCATGGCTATTTAGCAGCCTGTGAAAATGTTCTTGGCAGCCAGCTCCTCCTACAGTCAGGACAGACATCAAAGGGAGACAATACGTGCTTGTAAAGACACATGGGAGCAGAGATTCATGGCCCACATCTCCTCTCAGCAGTACAACAAGCAGCTGAAATGAAAATCACACACAGATCAAGTATCTTGACAGCACCAGTATCAAGAGATGTGATTTTGGTGACACTTCTGTATGAGCCAAAATGCAGAATTTGTATCACCAAAGAAAATATTTCTGTTACAAAGGCTCTCAGGTACTACTAGCAAAAGCCTCTTTTGGTTTCATGCTGCAAGCTGTGCCTGCACTTAGACAGCTCATATGACTACTGCCTTGTCCTTCCAAAGAATAGGACTTTATACAGTAAATAGTGTGGCTGAGTACTCAAATATGTTCTGGATGAGCCATCTGCATTGAGGGCCAGGTTACAGGGGACACCTATGTTACCTCAATTCCCATAGCTGTGGTCCCACTGCAGGTGGGAATCAAAGCTATTTTACTTCCTTGCAGAGATCTTGGGGCCTTGTTGATGGTACAGCAATGGAGACATGGCAGCCCTGTGGTTCCCCCTCTTCTGAGGGACTCTGTTGGTCCAGAAGATACACTTCTAACTTCCTACATAACTCCTCTTGCAGTTGGGTCTAGGCTTGGCGTCACAGAGATGCTCTGCAAAATGTTATCAGTGGGAAAGGGATGGCAGCAGAATCAGTAAGAGTGGTTCTTGACACAGTTCCTCAGGATCATGCAAAAAGACTGAAGCCAAGTGAAAGGCTCATTGCTGCTTTTCTCAGGGTGCATTTTTTCTTGCAGGCTATAAGTATCTGATCTGCGATCACATGAGGGCAGTGCATCTCTATGTCAGTGCCTTGAAACATTCCTGTCCGATGGTAGCATTCCCCTGTGCAAGTCATCAAGATTTTTTAAACGGTCATTGCCTGGACTGTGTTGATCCCTTCCTGTTCTCCTGTCCCAGAATAGGTACAGTACCACCATGAGACCTTCCTGGAGCAGATGACAATACATTCCTGATGGGTGTCAGTGCAGAGCACAGTATGTGTTTGATTTCTCTGAGCAGGATTTGCTTTGGATGTCTTCAGGGATAGCAAGAAGCTGTTTAGCTTTCAGGCTGCTATAGAGATACTCTAAAAGCTCATATACTGCACAAGGTAGAAAAACAACATCTTGAACATTTCTGATCTTTAAGCATTTCATAGGGCCCACAAATGAGCTGAGAGACACTCCAGAATCACCTGCCTAACAAGTGGGCAACTAGCTCAACAAAAAAAGTGTCTTGTTTAGAGAAGCAGATGGAAATTTTAGTCCAAGCCTGAACTCCCATTCTTCTACAAACCACTCACTGTTTCTGTGTCACCTCCTTCTCATAAATTCCTGTCATGGCCACCCCAAAGATGCATTCCCTAGACCAAGAGAAGGTAATAGTTGCCTCTCTTAGGCTTCTGATACTGGGCTGTTGCACAATGAGAGGAAGTGTCCTCTTGTGCTATTTGCAGTCTGGTACCAGATGAACATAAGAAGAAGCCTCTTGTGGTACAGGTGCTCTCAGATCAGCCATCCTTCCCCATCTCACCAAGCCACATTGTCAGCTAGTCAGTGGTGCAAGTGCCTCAAGTTATGGTGGTCTTCTCACTTGATCCAGAAATCCGATTTCCCAGCCCCTTGGTGTTTGCATTGTCATTCACATCTGCACTAAGTTTCCTGACTTGGTCCATTTTTAGTCCTGGTCCTTTTGCACAGGCACAACTGATGACAGTTTGTTAGCAGAGGAATGAAACAAAGTCACTGAGAGGTACTCTCATGATGGGCAGCTCCCAGGGTAGACAGAATTGGCTTTCTGAGGGGACATTAACCTGACAGACACCACAACCTGTGCTTCCTTCAATTTGCAGTAGTATAAAGAAAGGGTCTGTCCTCTGAGACAGTGGAGTTGGACAGGGGCAGTGGAGGGAATCGAGACCAATTATATTTCTATTCTGAGTCATTCATGGCTTTCCCTGCACTGGCTTTGTTTCCTCCTGCAGGCCTGCTGGAGCAGGCAGGTATCAACATGAGAAAGCTGCCTAAGGAAGTGAAAGTTTATCTAATGACCAGTTCCTCAGCCCCATTCTGTGGTAAGTAGCAATGAGAATAAATGAGTCACAAGGGGAATGACCAAATGAGGCAGAATCTCCAGGGAGGTCAGGTAGTTACAACCCACCAACCCCAACAGAATCAGCTGTTGTGGTCCAGACTGTCTGAGGCATGCAGCTGAAGAGCAATAACCCTGCACATCTCCCCCATAAAGCCCCTTCCGATGGGTTTATTAACATGGGGACATCCCCATGGTTTCAGGACTGAAGGACAGTGGAAATGCCTTGTCTGTTAACACCGGACTTGTCTGTTAACACTGGACTTGTCTGTTAACACAGACCTGCCCCCTGTGCTTCCCCTACCACAGACACTTGTTTCTTTCTTACGTGTTTAATCTTCTTTCTGCTGGTGGGGCCACAGAAAGAGTGCTAGAAGCCTTCTTTTGGTAGGGGCTATCAGTCCAAATGATAGTACCAGCCCTCACTCCCCCATACTTTGTCTCCTGCTCAGTCCATCACAGCCTGGTTGAGTTCCACTTGGAGAAGAAAAGAAACACAGTCACCAGCATCGATATCACTTTCCACAGTAACAGCACCAAGGACATAGCGAAGATCACCATGTGAGTAACAGTACATGCTTTTGGCCTGTTTTATCCCAGCTCCATGTCTAAGGATGTTTATACCAGTCCAGGAAAGACACAACAATAGCATCTCTCCCTGTGTGCAGTCACTGTGTGATGAACCACAGCCTTTCTTCTTGTGTCCCTCCACATTTACCTTAAATGCTTTCGAGAATCAGGCACGTGTTACCATCACTCGGTAACCCTGGCCAGGTCCATGTCTTTCCTGAGTGCACAAAGCAGTGGGTATACTCTGGAATACCCAAATTTGCATACTTCTGCATACTGTGTTGCTACAGTGGTTCCTTTTCTACACCATGCCCTTGCTTGGTGCCCAGTCAAACTGCAATCTCTGTTAGATAGTTATCAGCTCTGCTCTGCCAGACAGAGATGGCCACAGCAAGCTCCCATCCACCAGAGGTTCCAGACTGATGGGCTTAGTGGCTTAGACTTTTGATGTCGAGTAGGTCAAGAGTTGCAAAGAGGAGACAAGTGCATCTCTGCACAGTCAGAAATGTGTTCAGTAGCTTGTTGCTAATGCAGCAAAGCACCCAGGCTCCCATTGTAGGGAAAAGTCCAGGGAGCAGAAGATCAAGACCAAATGTGTAGGCAGAGATCTCTCTTGAAAGCACCACCATCCTCCAAAACCTGTCTGAATTAAAGGAGCAGACTCAGACTCCTATTCCACAGCCCTTGCCACAGGGGGATCTCCCCATCAAAGAGAAGTTCCCTGGGAGGTCTTCCTCACTTCTGTCTACACCTTCCTCCCCAGTGCTGTGGGCTGGGGACTGCAGTGTAGATATGCAGTTAGCACATGCTGCTGCCTGCCTCAGGGAGCAGGAAAACAATCTGCTAAAGAGCCTCAGCCAGCTCTCACCTCTCCTCGGATCAGAGGGGTTGCAGTGCTGGTTCCCACATGGTCCTTACTGCTAAGCCAAAACATTGCGACCTGAAGCTAATTGTTGCTGCTTCAGTCCTGGGCACCAGGAGGTAGGGATGAGAAACAGGGAAGGGGAAGCCATGCTCTAGGGTGCTCTCCAGCATGACATAGCTGCTTGGTCACAGACTTCCAGCCAGGTGCTGCGATCTGTGGTGCAAGGTTTGTACTCCAGCCTGGTAGAGCTCAGTCTGCTCAACCCCTCCCTGGCTTGGAAACCAAAGCTGCCTTTTCTGAAGATGCGGGAGGGAGGAAATCATAACACCCAGGTCAAGTCAGGACCCTCGGTCTGCTCAGAATGACATGCTGCACTTCCTTTTGCAGTTGTCAGACATGGGGTTTGAAAAGTGTCCAGTGGGAGGAGAGAAAGGCTGCCTGGAGAAGCAAGCCAGGCAGGCGATCCCGAGGCTTTGCTGTACCCTCAAGTTTTCATGAGACAGTGAAGTTATAGCAGGGTCACTTACCCAGAGATACCCTCACCCTGGGAGAACAGCAGCTGTGTTTCATTTATGTGCCTTCCTAAGAAGCGTGATGCTAAACTGAAAGATTTGCTTACAGCAATAAACCTACAAATTTGAAAGTATAAAATTGAAGATACCCCTTTTAATTCACACTGTAGCAAAGAGTAAAGAAACATCCCCACTCTAGGCAATGCTCAGCCCTCCAGTGCAGTCAAGCTCAGTGTTGAATGGGCATCTAAACCCAGATTCTCACACCGCAGTTCAGACATTGACCAATCACTGACTTATTTCAGGTGGTTTGATATGCATGTCACCCAGCAGTTCCCCAGAAGGGCACAGGAACTTTGGGGGTGTTCAGCAGTCTCTTACTTTCATCAAGTGACTTGCATGGTTGTGTCTTGCCTTACATTGCTCTCTCTTCTCTCTCAAACATCAATTCCAGTCTCACTCCTCGGGATGCTGTTACCCCACACATTGCTCAGAGTGCCCCAAGAGACACATCCCCAAGCCCCATAGCTGCCATGGTACTGACAGAGCAAGGAGCTTGTTACACAGCACACTTCCCAGCTGCACTGCCATGGCTTACACATCACACAACATCATCCTCCACATCCAAGAAAAGATACTTCTGAAACCAGAAAACCATCCAAAGGCTGTGTGGGGTTAGACCAAATGTCAGTCCCAGAAGTGGCTTTCTTCAACCTGCTTAACTTTACTGTGTTCCTCTGTCCTAGGATCGGGCTGGATCCTGTCCATGGACAGTAAGCAGCAGAGAGCTGACCTCCCCTCTGTTTTCCATTTGCTATCCATTATTCACCTCTATAACCACATTTTCATGATGCTTCCTATTTTTTGCAGCTTCAGACTAGACACAGTCAGACACACAGAACCTCCAGCATCTTCCACTGCAGTCTAAAGGGAGGGACAGGGCATACTGGTTTGGCTTGGCCCCTTTGGCCTAGGAGGAAGCTGAGTGCAGCTGCCAGCCTGCTCCTGGGAGCTACTTTGGTTAGCAGAATTGTAGGGTCTTCCTGACCCTTTTATCACCTCTCCCCTTTCCCTACCATCATGGAGCCCAGGTGCTTCTGGGATTGCACTGAGTCAGCTAGACACATATTCTTCATGAGCACAAGGAAATCAATGATCTCCAGACTCTTAGAGGTGCTAAGTAGATCAAGTGTAACAAGGCCCATTGGATGGACTCCACAGAAGGGAGGTGACCCTCCTACATAAAACGCCTGAGCGCCTCTTCTTTGTAGCACACAAACAACTGGGCTCTGATCATTGTCTGTCTACCAAACCTCTGGCATTTCTTAGTTCATGTTACCTGGGTAAGAGCACAGGGACAGATAAAGGTCTCACTATCCAGGAATTCCAACTTCAACATGATCAAAAGCAAATACCTAGGGAAGAATATGAAAAAAGGCAGTGTAAGCATGTAGCAATATTTCTCCAAACAGCTTCCCAGTGTCTGCCTAATTACAGCACAGGGACTCTCAGAGCCAAAGGTGTCCTTTGGCCTTATTATCTTTTGTTTTCCATGACCTTGTCCAGTCCCCTTCCAATGACTTGTATGGTCACATAAACTTTCTAGCATCCACAACATCTCGCTGCAAGGATTTTAACAGCTTAAAAGGAATGGTACGCTGCATAGTGTGCAGTCCTTTTGAGCCTGCCACCTCTTAGCTTTCTTTGGTGACCCCTAGTTCTTACACTGGAAGAAGTGGTGAACCAATGCCTACCCATGCTATTCATTATTTCATAGATGTTAACCTTATCTACCACTTACCTTGATATAGCAAGAATTGTAATTGTGTGATGGAAGGAAAGATATTTATACAGAAATATTCTTGACTACAGAGATAAAACATGGAGAAGCAGACAGTAAGACTCCTGCAATGCCCTGTTTTGATAGATCAGTCTTCTCACTATGTGATGGCTTCAAGATAATACCCCAGGTTCTTTCAGTATTTCAACACATCTGCATGTGGCCTGCTTCTGCAAGTTGATGACTGCACATTGTCCCTCACAGCTCTCATCCTGCCTTACAGACCTAAGCACCAGGAGATGGGCAAACGGCTGCTGGCTCATAGAGTTCCCCTCTGCCAGATAAACAGCGTGACACTGAAGTACCTCCCCAATAATAAATTTTGGAGGAAGGATGAGTCAATCATTGTTGGGAAATTCTGTGCAGCCCCACTGCCTCTTGATAGCAAGTAAGTCACAGGAGTATCTTACAGGGATCCACTGAGCCTGTGGATGCTGGTTTGAAACAATGCAGTGTCTCTTCTGTTTAGATAAACATGTGAAGCGGTCTCTCCCATAACTTCTATGTCCCTACATAAATCATATTCTACCTGTGAGAGGGAAAAACTACCCAGGTTGCTTTCTAGGAGTTTTCTACAATCCTTCCCCCAGGATAAAAGCGTTGTGCCATGGCTGGAAACTGTCTGAGACTCACATCACCTTGAAGATGCTTAAGTTGCAAACCATGGCAAAAGCTTGTACTAACTAGAATTTATTCCTTTTGTCCCTGCTTGCTCTCTCCATTTCTGGTCTCCCATCTGAAACATAACAGACAAACATTTTTCAGGATGAGACAAGAGAAGATGAGTAATATATTTCTGCTTCTCATACTGTGCACGTTTATAAAGCACTGAGGATAAGGGCAACCATTTTGGCATTCTCTAGGCCATGTAGTACAGAGTATATGCCTTCAGCCATAATCACCTTACCCAGAGGAGAAGCAGACAAGTCCTTCTCATCCTGAGAGAGATAACGGTCTTCTCCATAATACAATATCCTTGCCAGGAGTTTTGCAGATCCAAAGTTCTTTCAGGCAGGGCAAAATAGCTGGGTCTATACTGGCACATTAAACTCTGTCCATGTTTGAGTTGACTTTTTTGCTGGGTCCAGGCTGAAGCGAGCTAGGGGGTACTCCAAAGCAGAGAAAACCAGAAGGCGAACTGGGGTCACATTCAAATTCTGTTCTGATGGGCAGTAAATAGACTCAAGCAGAAGGCAGTAAAAATATATCCAATAGGCCCAGATAGGGGAGAGGAAAAAAAAAACCAGACATTTCTGTGTAAATATCAGACACTCCCTTGAGCACAAGGACTATTCCTTACTCGTGTGCTTTGCAGAGCAGAGCACTCCAAAGCTGGGATGGCTGTGCAGACACAGGGCTTTTTATCACTCATGAATGGGATAGGGTGGCACATTGCCTCAGAGGGGTGCTAACCCACACCCCGCATCCCTGGAAGCACTGGACTGGGTTGCAATAGAGGTAGAAAGTTGTGGAGTTGCACAGGCTCACAACTAGACCCTTACCTCTAAATTGGGAACACTCAGCAACAACAGTACTGCTAGCAGCGGGCAGTGGAAAGGTGAGGGACATAACCTTATATGCCACCCCTCCAGCCAGTTCATCCCAGCCAGGGCACAGGACCCTGTTCGTCACACCCTTGCAAAACAGCACAAGGTCCATCAGCAGCTTGCTTGCCTCTGCATTAGGATGACCACCTCCACCTGCTGATGTCCCATCTGACTTCCCTGTGCTCTTCCCACAGCAGGACAATGTCATGCCTGCCCTGGAACATCACTCTCCTCGCCAACACAGACATCTCCTATGAGCTGCCTGCTGCTTGTGCCTATCTCTGCCTTCAGGGCACGCAGGCAGACCCAACATCGGAAAGGAGCCCTAAACCTGCTGCTGCTCTCTGCTCACAGATGATACTGTCACCATAAAACTGGATGGGTTATTTACTTCCTGTGTTAGGAAAAGAAGTGCGTGGCAGACTGGTGAGTAAGAGGCTGACTGGTTAGAGCAAGACCTCTCAGTTAAAAAACTGGATTGGGACCTTTACCTCACAAGTTCTGTACCCAGCTCTGAAAGTAAGACTGGCAAGTCATTTAATCTCAAGGCTTGGATCTGTATGAAAGAAGGAAGAGATAATACCACTCTTCCTACAGGAGAAGTATTGGGATGATTCATTTTGTGTTTTATATTAAAGTGTCCTGAGATCTTCATACTGAAGGTGAGAGGTATTATTTTTCCTCAGCAAAGGGAAACCGTGTTGTTCAGGTTTGGCACAGGAAGGAGTCATTCTTTAGCCATCACTCCAATGGGAGACTCACTGGTTCCATCTACGAAATGCTTTCAGAGTAAGATCCTATAGATTTCATGTTAGTGCTCCTGCTAAGGAATCCAAATGGATCTCCTTCCCTGACAGGCCTTGAACAGCTCTTATGACTGTTGGCTTGTTCTCTTTGAAGCTCACATGAAATGAAACAAATACCAGGAGCATGGCACTGCTCTTACATTCAGTTTTCCACTGCTTTGACCAACCGCCCAGAACACAAGGTAACAGGAGGAGGATGGACCATCATGGCTACAGGGCCACCTAACACAAATTAGTCCCAGGAACTTAGCACAGCCTTTCAGACCTGGAAAAGTAGCCAAGGCCTGGAAACAGCTGTTGAGAAATTACAATACAAGACATGCTTACACAGAAACAGCCCTCATGCGTTTGACACATTTTCCGCCACCTTGATGCATATGCAAATTAAAGAGGACACAAGTCTTTCATCACTTCTGCCCACAAGTCACATCTTCTATAGACCATTTTCTCTGGTTTTATGGACTGACTTCATTGGCTGATAGAGAAGAGCATCAGGAGCACCATGGTCAGGAGAAAGAGACATGCTAAAGGCATTTCTGCAATAAAGGAGCCTCAGTCATTTGCCATGAGCTCTCACTACTGCTCACCTAGACAGTGTCACTGCAGAGTTGGATCCTTCTTTAAGCTCATGGCCCAAGCTTTTGGGCTCTGCCTTGTGGCTGTTTGGAAAGCCAACCAACAAACACCATCTCCAGCATATACTCAGGAGGGGGTTAGAGCTGGGCTCTGACACCCTGACAGAGATCCAGGTTGGTCAGTGCCGTGAATGAAGAATTTCCAGGGAGTTCCTTATTGAAGACTGGAATATAACCTCTGTAGGCACCTGTAAAGGGCAGTGTGCAATTCAGCCCAGCCCAGTCCACTACTTCAGGCAGATGGATGCAGTTTCATTGTGCATTTCGGTTCCTTTGCAGGGGGGACCCCAGCAGCTCTTGTGTTAATTTGCCAGAGATGTTTTCTAGCTGTGAAGGGCAATAGGGTCGGGTTGAAGCAAGAATGCAGCAACAGAGCATGGGGACAACCATTAGCAGGCTGATCTCCAGGCCTGGGGCAGCCCCGTTCTCCTGCCCTGGGGTGACCAAGGCAAGCAGTGTGAGGAGCTGTGGTAAGCCATTGATCCCACATACCCACCACTTCAGAGGCAAGACCTCTGACCTCCAGACCTCAGCAAGGGTGCCAGACACCAAGAGTGCAGATTTCACCCAGCAAGACACACCAGACTGGTTTCTGGGCCATAGTCCCTGTGTGAGCAGCACAAGACAGGCAGGGCTGCTGCCCAGGGCTGACATGAAGCCAGCCCCATACACAGAATGATCGTGCCCCTGCATGTCTGTGCCAAGAGGCACTGAAGAACACCCTGCCCTGTGCCTGCTGATGGAGGGACTGATGCTCCTCACTCCTTCCGTGGAGCGTCATGGCTACAGGGCCACCTAACACAAATTAGTCCCAGGAACTTAGCACAGCCTTTCAGACCTGGAAAAGTAGCCAAGGTCTGGAAAGAACTGTTGACAAATTACAATATGAGACATGCTTACATAGAAACAGCCCTCACACATTGCAGATCCTCTGGAGAGACTCCTGCCCTCATCACCCAGCTTGACTGCACCAGGGTCTGTGGGACAGAGGATTCTTCCACCAGTACTGCCACCTCCCATTATCTGACAGGGAGTGGCTGGGGAATCTGCTGAACTTGGAAGAGGCCTTCCATCTACATGCTATTTTCATCTAAGATACTGTATGTCTTCCTGCCAGTGGCTGCTCTCCCCAGAGATGATATCCACTCATTTCTTCCCTTGGTGTGTGCACCCATCAGGCACAAAAATCTTCAGACTCTCCTTCTTGACTATACCTGTGTCCCTGTCCCTCCCCTTTCTTCTTCCAAATGGACCAACTCAAACAACCTTCCACCAGAAAGTCAGTAACTTCTTTGAGAAGTGGTGCTTGTCGTCAGTGATAAATCCTAACCCCTGGAAAAGTAATTTCTGGTTTTACAGAGTGGATGCCCAGTGAGATGCACAATATCAGATCTCCATTGCAAGCCCATTAGCAAAGCCATCAAACAGTCCATTTCCCCCTGTCTTTTCCCCTCCATGCCCTGAGATCACCTCAAGTCTTTCCAACAGTATTATCTCCTCCAAATCCTCAAACACCAGTAGTTTCATCTCTGACTTTAATGAGAATCATCAAATCAAGGGGAACACAGATTCTGCGAGCAGGCTGGTATCACTTGCAGCGATACCGGTGTACCTTGGCATCAGAGCTGCCGACACACCTCAGAGAGGCAGGAATAGAAAACAAACTGTGGAAACACACTGGGGCAGGCAGCTCTGGTGAACAACCATGGGGGTGGGAGGTGCTAGAGTGTCACACCACAGTCTCACGCGTGTGCTTCACGTGCTCCTGGGTGTACATGTCTGCAGGCAGACATCTCAGTGCGTGCTAAAGAGTGTCTCTCTGGTCAGAAACCTGTGTGAGCATACGCTCCCTTGGAGTGGCTTCAGGATCCAAACAGCTTGTTGTTCCCTAGAGTTCAGGGGTCTGAGTAGGAGCCAGGGGGGCTCGTCCTTTGCAGAGAGGCTGGGGAGAACTCCGGAGAAGGTTTCCAGAGGCTGCAGAAGGAAAGCAGTGGAGGAGGAAGAAAAAGGGGGGGACAGGGTCAGGGAGGAGAGAGAGAAAGAGAGAAAAGGAGAACACTATTACTATCATGGAAATAAGTCTTACTTCAAAACTTTTTGAAGACGCAAGCCTTATGGACCCACCACTACCTGTCCTTCCTCCCCCTGCTCCTAAATTAACATGCAAAACAATGTAATTCTTCAACATATGATAAATCAGAAGATGGGGTTACGCCCCCATCCCGAGACAGCAAAACCAGACCCTTCCAAAGCATCTTCTGTGATATTGGTGAAACAAAGCCCACAGCTCCTTTGATTTTACTCTCTAAAGCAGGTGTAGAACAATTCCTACTAACTCAGAGATCAAGCATCCATCCATCCATCCATCCATCCATCCATCTCACCCACCAAATACAAAGCCAGTCCCAAGATGTAGCTGTACAAAACCAAGTAGGAACAGCTCTGCATCTTGCAAGCACTTGAGAGCAGCAAACTAGAACAAATGCAGTACAAAAATGGGGTAAAAGCAGGTGGCTTGTGGTTGTTTGCATTTTCATGCAAGGAATCAAGCACATATATGGCACATTGAGCAATACTGTTAAAGCAAGTTTTGCACAGAACCTTTGAATCTGCCTCTTTCAAACAGGCAGCCTGTCAGTTATTGAACTATCTCAACTCCTCAGAGGAAAAATGTGCTCATCAGTGGGATATCAGAGTCTCTCTTGCTCCTAAGCAGACTAGGAACTCAAAGAAGTAGATGATAATATTAGTAGGCTAATATATCTCCCAGGAATATGTTCTTCTGCACAATCTTTGTGGCATTTGGGGCATTCAAGAATTGCCCTCCTGCACTGCGGTGCTGCAACACAGCTGTTGTAGTGACAGAAAATGAAAAGAAATGTGATCCACAGAAGCACTTCAGCATGGGGAATTTAGAGAGCTGGAAGGGGATTACCCAGGGTGGAAGTTGCTGGGGAAGGATATGAGAGCACAGAGCAGGGGAAAGCCCCAGGGGAGCTCTGACCTCTGGGACTGCAGCTGTTGCTGACTTTGAACAATGATGTTGCAGGGAATATCCCTGTTTATTACGGATGTTTTCACTCTTCCACAGGAAAAGCTATGAAAGTGCTTTCCCTGGGCCATGGCAGACCTGCTCAGATCACAAGCTGGAAAACAAATGAGGTTTTTCTTTTCTTTTTCTCAAAAACAACAAACCACAATGAGTGAACAAATACTAAGCAAAATTCTTGCAGTCTTTTTATCTGATTCAAGCAAAGCCAAATACACTTGTTCCTTCCCTGGCCAGTTTCTTTATATCCAAGATTTTGAATTTGGAGGCATGGAAGCAGTATAGAAACAGGCACGAGGCTCAACTCAAAATGTACAAAACAGAAGAGCTTCCTATTCCACTGTTTTCAAAAGCTAAGAGCAGCAACTGGATGCAAAAGCAAAAAAACCAGGCCTCTTCCACCATAGACCTACTGCAAATAGCAAGTGCTGTCTGACCCACGTAGCCTTCCCATGCAGAGCACCAAGGAGGGATGGTCCTCTTGCCATCGAAGCAGTGAGGTTTGTGCACAAAGACTTGCAGGGTAGGGAAGGTTACTGCAGACTTCTCAGGGCTCATGCCAGGAGTCAGCGTGTCCTGCTTCATGTTCCCTGCCAGGGAGTCCACAGCCCAAGCATTTGCAGCCCAGAAGCTGACCTAAGCAGGCACGGGGAAGACCAGGGTGCGATGGTGCACCGTGCTCAAGATGGTCTGCCCAGCTGCAGCCCAGCCCTGCAACTTTCTCCCTGATGTGCAGGCCCGATTGGGACACACACAGTGGTCGCTTCTAGGACAGAAATCCCAGTCTCAGGGTTGGTGTCCAACAGCTAGATGCCAGAAAAGGAGCTGCTATGGGGCAGTGATGCACATTTTGGGGTCTGCAACTGGCATGCAGTGGCTGGCTAAAAGTAGCTCAGTGTGGAATTTCTCTTTCCCACTTGGATCTGAATTTCAAGCATGAGCCACCCTCCTGTCTGTTTGCCTGAGTTGCTCCTCTGCCCCAACATCTACCAGGCTCGAGAACTTTTCCCTTGCAGAGATGGCATTTGGGAAGGGAGCACCTCATTCCCTGTCACTGGAAAGCAGTCTGGGGCTTGTTAACCCAGAGTGACTGGACACAAGAGCTGTAACACCCAGGGCAGTCTTTTCAATGCTTTACTGATCTGACCGAGACAAAGCTCAGCAGAAACATGGAGGACAGAGCAAATACTGGCGTGAGCTGTGGTGGGCAGGGGTAGGAAGGAGTATGAGCTTTTTTCCCCCCACTGCCCAGACTGAGCAGTTGCATAGTATACAGCATCTCCTCCTTATCAGTCTGCTATAAACCCTGGAGCTACTTCTAACCATCATCATCTCCTGAGCTGTCTGCTCTTTCACGGGCAGACATTTTCCTTGGCTCAATACTGGAGTACGTAGAAGCACAGCTCTACCTCATGGCAAGCCAGGTTGAGCCCTGTTGGGTCTGATGGCCCTCACGTCCCCATCATCCTGGACATTGTTTCAGTTTCTCTGCCTCTCCTGAGGGACAGAGAGAGGACAGGGCAGGGAAGAGCTTTCTACAGCCAGGTTACCAGCCCTTCCACCCCTCAGTGTGGCTCATGACTGAAGTCACACCTCTACTCTGAGGCTTTTCCTTAAGAAAATCACACAGCTCAAGCCCACCTCCCAGGATTCCTTGGGACAGCAGGGGGAAAGAAAAGAAAAAGGGAAAAAAAAAAAAAAAAAGGCACTTTGGAGAGCAAATCCATGGCAAATGAGGGCAAGAGGCTGGGAGCTGCCACTCTACCTGGGCAGCTGCATCACGGGCAGGACTTGCTTCTACGAGCGGGTACTTACGCAGGAGTCCCACACAGGGTGAGGTGTGCCCGTGCCAGGAGTGCCCTCACTTCATATACTCCCCTTCGCTCACATAGTCCATAAAAGACCCAGGCAACTCAGAAAAATCTTCCAAGACTAGACTGGTGGAGTCCTCACCCAGCAGGTCACTGTCAGGCCGGGATGCCCGAGGCCGTGGAGCTGGCAGCGGCGGGGGTGGTGGTGGCTGTGGAGGG
>JANHFX010003782.1:26642-39243 GCA_027560015.1 Chloroceryle amazona
TATAAAAAATATAATAATAATGACAATAACAGAGAAGAAACACAGGAAGGGTCAAACTGCCTGAGCCAAGAAAGAACATCCGAGTGTAATGGAGACACCAGCATGTGAACAAGTGCTGAAGCCAAAATATCCCGGGGGCTTCCTTTCACTCTATATCCAGGGGTCTCCTTGGCCAGCCACCATGGCAGAGGGCCACTGGAAAGCTGAACACAGCTTGGCTGCATGTGTGTGTCCTTGGGTTTGATATTTAATGCCACTGCCATGCAAGCAGCTGCGTTGTGAAAAAAATATAGGAGGTAAAGCACGAGAACTTTCCCAGACCATGAGCAAGAGGAAGGGTCACGCAGAAATTGAAATGACCAGTCTCTCATTTTCCTAATCAACTTCTGGCACAGTGATCGAAAGCCTCCACTTCTTGTGAGGGAATAAGCGAGATGTAGTAAGAAAACCTGCCTCCTAGCCAGTACAGCAGGACAGATTTCACTCATGAATCTCTGACACAAGTGCTCTGGCATCAGCAGAGCCCATAATTCATCCTTTTGGAGGAAAGGGCCATCTCTGAAGCCCAACTCCTTCAGGAGCTGCAAACCAGCAGTCCTGTAGAAAGAAGACACAGCCAAAGCAGAAAGCTCAAGGAAATCATCTCTCCTTGTAGACTGAGTCACACTTCTGCCATTTTTTTTGTGGGCTCAAGATTGAAACTGCTCAATCCAGAGAGCCATGGGGAAAACTTGGGCAAGCAAAACTCTCCATGCCCTCCTCCAGCAAAGTCCCAGAGCCAAATATGCACTTTTTTAAACAAATACTTGTGATGCTAGGAATAATAAAACCCTGTGGCACATCTCAACGTTTACTACTCGCATAAGAGGGACTAGTGGGTTAAACAACTGCTACAAGCAGCACATCACCATGGCTAAGCAGAGCCATCAGAAGTAATGTCCTGGAAGGACACGGAGTCTCAAGTCTCTCCTGCTGAATTCTAGTCTCGCACAGGCTGCTACTTCCTCATGCTCCTCAGTAAGCAGACATGGATTTTAGGCATTTCCAACACCTGGCTGCAGCCTTTCCCCACTCAGGACTCTGCCTCCCCATTCTGGTGCCAGGCGCAGCCGACGTCCCTGACCAGCCCTGTCTCACAAAGCAGAAGAGAGGCCAAGAGTGTGGTGCTGGCAGGGCTGGTGCAGCCTGGCTCCAGCTTGCTCCCAAGCTCTCTCGCACACCACTGATAAAGACACTCAGAAGGTTTGGGAACATTCAGTTCCACAGCAATTAGCTCAGAAAATGCTGCAGATGTCTTTGCAGGTTGCATGCCACCCAGATGGCCATTTGCCTGCCAGGAGCACTGAGCAGCCATCGTTCTCCCTGCTCAACTCTTAGGCAAATACAGTCCAGCAGCTAGCAACTATCTGCCGCTGGACTGAAGCCCTGCACAAAACACGAGATCCCCCCACCCTTACCGCAGCCATGCTGTTGTTGCCCTCTCTAGCTCATTATCTTGGCCCAATATCTTTATTTCTCCTCAAGAGCTGTAGCCCTGTGCCCTGTAGGCCTGTCACACAGTCAGTCATCTCCTGCAACTGTTCCTCTTGCAAGACCATAATCACTGGCGATGGCGTAGCTTTCAGGAGCAACCACTGTTCCATACATGGGCTAAAATCAGATCTAAGGAAAGCAGATTCGGAGAGCTGCTGTGGTTTAATCAAGTCTGAATGTGGCTGTCCTCATGAGAAAGCATCAGTCCTCCCTGACGTGTGGCCATCCCACGCTCCCAAGGGATTAGCAAAATCTCTCCTTGTGTGCCCTAACTAACATATTCTAGATCGAAATCCTGACAGGGATCAGCCTGTCCTGGGATGTGAGTTAAAGGCAGAAAGATGTGGGCTTAAGTAATCTCCTCCAGTAGGAAAGCCAAACAAATACTGTGGGGTGTTGACAGCAAGAGAAAATACTTTCAGTTGCTGCAAATAAGAATTGGTCTGGCCTCTCAGCAAGGGATTCTTCTGCTCAAAAAGAACCATATTCGGGTGTGAATCATCCTTGCTGCTTCTCCACCCCAAACACATCACCATTAGAAACTTCTGTAAGGAAAGGGATGTTTATGGTTTTACATCACTGCTGCATATTGCCACGGCTGCCATCCTGATGCTGGAACAAGGCACCCTGCTAGCAGCATGCAGGGCAAACTCATCACGACAGGTAGCAGCAGGGAACGCTGCAGTGGAAGAGAGTCAGCAATGCAATACCTTGTCTCCCTGCTAAATTGGAAGGAGCACCATGCTCCACCCTCCCTACTAGCAGCCGATAGCAAGAGTACACACTGAGGTCTTCAAAAGAAGGTAGAAAAAAGAAAAAAAGAAAAAGAAATATATATGACCCAGCTGACTGCACCATCATGTGCTGGCTAAACTGCAAGAAGGGGAGGCAAGTATTCCAGTCTAGGTTTGAATGGCATAACAAGCCCCCTCTGTTCCCTTCTCAGACATGCAACAAAACAGCAAGGAGCAAATCTGGGCTGCTGTGGGGAGACGTGGGGTTACCTGGAAAGTTCCTTCCTCAGAGGGTCGAAGTGATTCCCATTCTGGAGAGTCCAGGAACTGGTACGGGAAGACGTAGTGAAGGAATTGTCCGTCCTGGCTCACTCGGACCCTGCAGAGAGGACAGGTGAGGCACACAGGCTTAGGCCATAAAACAAATGCTTCATGAACCTGATCAGCTCACACAACGTACCGGGCAGCTGGTCCCACTCAGGAAGAAAGGACTTCTCATCTCACATGTGTCTTACCCACTCTGGGACAGCTGCAGTTGCTCCAGTCTATGGGGCAATTCCTTCTTTCTCTGTGGAAAATTAAATTTGCCGCCACTTCCCCATATTCCCTCTGTTTTCTCTTTCCTGGTACAAAGCCACCCCTCACAGGTGCAGCACTTGGTCCTAAACCAGAACTCAGCCTGCAATACTGCTGCTGTTTTTCAGGTACTTTTAAGCCAGCCTGTGTCTCTTTGTACTTGCATCTTCTTCCAGTCCCTGGAGTTGCAGGAAGGCATTCCCTGTCTCAATGCTGGGAAGCTGTTACATAATTTCTTACACATTACTCTGCAAGCTCATAGCTTGCTGCACATGACCATTCAATTTCTCTTGGCCTCCCAAGTACCCCTTTCCCTTACTTTTGCTACAATTGCCTAGCAATGTCAAGGTCAAACTGGCACCCAGCTCTGCTTTGGGAGCAGAGGAGGAGAGCTGCGCAGCCCCAGGGTAATGGCAGGGCACTCTGGAGCTCAAACCATAGCTCTGCACCCCCAGATTTATGGCCTCTTGCTTCCTCGTCGACACATTCTCCCATTGTACAACGTGCAAAAGCAATTCTTCCTTTCAAGAATATCAAGGCTCAGTTCACTGTTGGCTTCCAGTCATCTGCAAGTGTTCCCTGGAAGGGTCAAGGATGACAAGACAGGTTTCCTCATCCAGGTACATTCAGCATTTCCAAGACTTCCTTGTCTTGCTGTTGTCCAGTTTAAGAGGGGGCACCATAAGAGCAGCAATGCTCTTCTGGGTCACACAAGGTCCTCACAAGGCAATAGAGTGGGTACCAGCAAATGCAGATCTAGTCCCACTTCCACAGAGCATCCTATACTGGTCAAGATATATGCCTCCCACTGCAAAAGAGAGAAGAACAACTGCCCCACCAGCACTGGCTTACTGCCCTTTGCAGCACTTTCATGCCTACAGAGCAGCATCAGACTATGCAGCGCAGGTCAAGGCACTGACATTATTTGCAGATACAGTAATCTTCAGAGCAAGCTGCTCAGCACAGCCCCTTGGTAAGGGGAAAGACACCTAAAGAAAACACTCATACGCCATTTCCTCCCAGTGCTTTGCCATTCAGCACTGGTCAGTGGTCCTAGGGTGCTCTTAATACATCCTAGAAAAGGGACAAAAATAAACAAACAAACAAAAATAACGGGAAGGCCAACCCTTCTTTACACACCTCCTCACCAGAGAGGATGGGCCACCACAGTAAAGTACAAGCCCTGGATGATGATGGGTTTTTCTTCTCAAAGGAAAATGCTTGAGACATTTCCTACAGCTCAGCAGTGCTCCTTTTTACAGATCTCTTTTCTTCCCCACTCTCACTTGACATCAGTACCGAGTTCCTGGCAGCAGCTGGGAAGCCAGTATCATTATTATTTCAAATTTGGATTTTGAAAATTGTTAAAAAAAGTTATCTTCACAGAGGCATGCCACAGGATCTTGAGTGAAAAAATGCCTGTACTTCATCAGCACAGTTCACTTAATAAACAGATCTCCAGTAAATGAATAGCAAATTGTGCATGGCTTGCCAGGCCATCAGCTGCAGCTATCTAGAGGTCCCTGAGGCCCTCCTCAGTGGTCCAGAGGAAAGAACATCATGAATGCATGACAGCACAGGGAGAGAAAGAGGCCTGATGGGGTAGGATCCAGCATAGGAGAGCACTCTTTCTTTTGACAGAATTACTCTCAAAGTGAAAAATTTCAGAGCCCTGAGGGTTGAGGTGTTCAGAACCTCTCCCTCAACACTGCCAGCCAGGGGGAGCAGGTGAACTGAGGACTCAGCATACTCAGTGCACATCCATTCACTTGAGAGAGGTGTGTGTGGTAACCCAGCGACAGCAGGTGCAGACACACTGCCTTCCTGCCCTGAGAAACACTCTCACAATGGCCAGTCTGCTCCCATCAGAAATACGATCACTTTAAAATGACAGAGAAAGAGTTAAGGATTCCCCAACTGTATCACAGGCAAGGCTGAGCTGGCCTCTTCATTGTGTATAGCTTGATTCTTCAAACCATTCCCTGAAATGTTCTAATTTAGAAAAACAAAATGAAACAAAAACAACCCCCAAAAGCAAATTATCCCGCTCCCCAACAAAGAGGTGCACATCTCAAAGAACTTTCACAGGAAGGAAATCATCCTCACCCCAGTTTCTGCAGAGGGTGAAAACTCAACAAGCCACAGCGCTTTGCTGCCAGACTTTGTTCAGAAACAGGAGAGCCTTTACCTGCCAGACAGCAGCAGCGAGAGGCGGTCAATGGGCGTCTTGCCCTCCACCGCATAATTCTGGTCTCGGACTAGCGACTGGACTTGCTCCTCACAACACTTCATGATTTCTTTATAGACTTCCAGGGGCACCTGCAAGGGCAGGTACATGGTCTTGTAGAGGAGGTCAAACTCTTCTGGGATGGTGTCTCTGCGGAGCCGGTAAGCCAGGTGAGCCAGCTGAAGCAAGCAGATGAGGACGAGCAGCATGTTCCAGACAAAGATATCCAGCCCGCAGGCGCTCAGCCAGCCCCACAGAGCATAGCAGAAGTAGCCTGGGGCCAGAAGGCCAAAGATATAGAGGGACCCAAAGATGCCGCTTCCCCCCATGTAACCCAGGAGGACAACACAGCTGGCCAGCTGGTAGGCTGCTCCCTCCATAATCTCCTTCCAGGCATCACACACCGGAGGCTGAAGAACAGCCTGGTCCCAAGAGAGGCTGCTTGTGCTCATCCTTCCCCACTTCCCACCCTCCCTGGCTGTCCTGCGCTGAAAATGAATTGTCATACACAAAGGGTGCTGCAGAGGTCTGAAACCAGAGCTGCTGGGTAGCTGTTCCACCTCCTCCTCTTGAGTGCTGGCTGGTCCCACAGCAGCGTGCTTCAAAGCAACATGTTAAAGTGCCACCAAACGTTTTTGCACCCCCAAAAAAAAAAATAAATCCCCAAAAGGCTTGTTTCTCCTCTTTGTGCCTCAGAAACCGGTGGTTGGCTGCTTCGTTAGCCACACTGGTGAGAAAAGGAGCTGGCAAATATGAGGACAGAAGAGCTCATTCGAAGAAGGAGTAGAGGCCATTAGCTGGAAAACTCACAGACAGGAGAGTGATCTCGTTGTGCTGCCTCTCGCCTGCCCTCCGGCAAATGGAAATAGCAATCGTGAGAGAGCAGCGGAGGGAGCTGGTGTTGAGTGTGGAATGTGTATCACTTGGCAGCAGAAAGGAGAGACACCCCAAATGGATAACCATGTTTGGAATTGAAATCCAAGGAGCAAAAGCAGCGAGGAGAACAGAGAGCAAGCACGCACACACTACTTAACATAACTCAGGCGCCCAGATAAGCCCGGCGCAGTGCAAGGAGGGGAAAGAAGAGGCTAAACCAACCAGCTTATCAAAGCCAGCTCCAGCCACACATGGGGCTCCGCACTGCTCCGTGCTCCTGCAAGAGAGTGACTTTCACCCAGCACAAAAAAGGAAAAAGGTCACCCCCTTCTTCTGCTGTGGCTCATAGCAGTGGCAGGGACTTGGCAAAAGAAGAGGGGCTGGTTCTCGAGAAATGCTTTCCAGGCGCTGCAGTATAGAGCTCCCTGGAACAAGGGCAGGCTGTCTCCTAGGGTGCATTAGACAAAGGGGCACGAGTTAAAGCTCTGCCCAGGCAGACACTTGTGATTGCAAGAGATAGAACTAGAGTAAACGAGCTGTTGGGACCCAGCTTCTTCTATCATGAAGTGGAAATTATCCTGCCTAAAATTTTGGGAGTGTAACACTTGGAAGTGTGTTTTGCGGGGAAATCATGGTTGAGGGAGGATTCTCCCACACCACAAGCTCTGCTGGGAAGCATCCTTGGGAAGTGTCATCTCACACTTTCAGTTTTGTTGTAGTTAGGTGGAACCCTTGAGGCCTTAATTTAACATGAAGAAAGCGAACACCTTCCATTCAGACAACCCAGGACACAGGCACGAGAGGGACCTGCCGAGATCAGTCCCTTGTGGTAAGCTACAGAAAAGGTGCATAAATGCAAATTCTCCCCTGCTTTGAGTAACACGTTTTCAATCATCCAGGCAGGATCTGCCCCGCTGCCAGGAAGCAGTTACATTTCATGCATTGACACAACCCCCATGGTCAGTCAACAGTATGAAGTCAGCCTGCGTGGGTCAGTGGAGTAGAGCTAGGGTTTCAAGGGTGGTCGTGTTTCAGGCCGAGCTTGCAGCTGCCCTGCCTAACATGCCATTCCCATTGGCACCATTCATTTAAAGACACACTAATCACCTCCTCTGCTAATAGTGCTCTGGAATAACATTATCTACTAGGCGAGGCTGAAGCAATCCTTTATAGCAACCTTAAAGAAGTCATCGTGGTCTTGGACAGTACAATCCATCTCTACAATGATTAGTCCTCGTGCAACACAGAACAGTATGACTCCTAAAGGCAGCAAAGGCTGTGCCATCTTGACAGGTTGCCATGTGGGAAGGAAACAAGACAAATTAAAGCTTTGCACAGCAGGGGAGTATGAGCCATTCAGAAAGATGCTTTCTGTTAAGGGTGAAGTGAAACAGGGAACCTTGTCTCCAATGGTCTCTTATTTAAGTGAAGAAATAAATCCTACCGACTGAAGCAGAACAAGGCTCAGCTGGAAGAGGCATGGGGAAATTAAGAACTTCATTTCTCTTGACCTTCTCCACAAAGAGGAAAGGATGATCTTGTAGCCAAAGCACTACAATAAAAATCTTGGAAGCCAAGTTCTATTTTTCATACCAATGTCATGTACTTGCTAGATGATCCCAATGACTTGTATACCATTAGCCCTCTGCAAAAAGTCAGCATTATAAGGGGCCTTCTTTCCAAGACAGGCTGATATTTGATATACTGGGGAGTTGGGATATTAAGATTGAGAACATAAATGAGAAAGATATTTCAATTCAGATCTGCGAGACAAAACTGAACTTCTGCAAATAGCAACATGGAACTATATTAGAGGAAGCATTCTGAGAAGTGACATTGCAATTTCTCCCACTTTTCCATGCTACCAAAAAAACCCCTGCAGCAGCAATAAAGTGCCCACACAAATATTAAAAGGGAGATACCAAGGCCCAAACCAATGTGGAATCAAGAGAGCAAGTGCATAGAAAACACCTGAGCAGCATTTAAACTCTTCCCTGGAAGACAGACATTACAACAAAGTCACTCTGTGGAGAATTAAAATAGGCACGTTGAGCTTTTCAGCACCAAAACTGGTAGCGAGTAAACAGGTACTCCACTGATTTCCCCACTTAACAGTGAATTGAACCAGTAATGCTTAATATTTAGCACCATGTGATGATGCAATCCAGGTGCAGCCTGCACTATGTTCGGCAAATAAATCCTCTTTCCTTGAGAGCAGCATCACACAGAGATAATCCATCCCAAATCCTGCTGCAGCTCAATGACTGGCTATTTTGCCCACCCTCAGAAGTCTACAGGTTCACTACTGGAGGACACTAAGACTTTGGTGGCTTAAAGTCAGAGAGAGCATAATCAGACATCTCCTTTTTGATTTATCATAGGAAGTACATCACTTGGCATTAGTCCTTTCTATAACCACTGCACACAGGTACTCATCTTCCTTCTAAAAACATTCTGAAGTATCTACCATGCTTCTACCTTCATGCAGACCTAGATGTCCCAGTTCTTAAGTATATGGAATTTGTGTAAAATTGCACAGGGACCCAATTTTTTTTTCTTTTCTTGACCCGATTTAAATAGCACTTCATTCTAACCTGAGCACTGCCAAGCCCTGCTCTGCTCTTTAAACGTCCTCTTCAGTTCAAGCTCTGACACGCATTGATTCAACAATCAATGATCTTATTCAGATTTCCACCTCAAGACAATAAATTCCAAGAGAAGCAGCAGGTCCTGCTCCCCGGCCAGGGGGGAGCTGCAGAAAGCTTTGAATGCTTCTTGCCAGAGCTACACTCACATCCCTCTTCTTAGGCTGGAAGCCAGTGCGGGCACAATGCTTACCTCAGCACAGGAGAGTTAGATGAGCAGCATAGAGCAAAGTCCAACAGCCCAGCCTGGGGCTTGTCCTCTGTGAGCACTTTGTGGAGTACGCTTCCTTACGCTCCAGGACCTTCATGAGACAGTCCCAGAAGCAGAGTCTAAACTCTCCTCAACACAAGTCGTGAGTCTCAGCGGAGATGGTACCCAGTGTGACATTTGCAGCCTGTTTATTGCTAGCTCAGAATATGCAGGGCCCAGTAGGCCGAGACATTATCATGCCTGCACCCATCCCTTCTACAGGATCAAAGCCACAAGAAGAATCAAGATAAATCACAGACTTTGGATCAACAATTTCTGAAAAGAAAACCCAGCAGGAGGAGAGGAAGTAATCAGTGATGCCATCTTAAGCAAAGTTAACTCACCAAAAGAAAACCGATGTTAGGGTTGTGCAGTGACATAGCATGAAATCAAGAAAGTCCCACATGTAATAAACTAAAAACTGCACTTTTTCTGCTATAGCTCTTAAGAAGGAATCAAAGACCACAACCACCTTCCACTGCTATGTCACATGGAGGACAAAAAAATAAAAAAGTCAAAAAAGCAGCCTGCACACACCTAGCAAAACAAAAACTGGGGATAAAAACAAAATAGCTTTTGTTACAGGCAAGTGACCTGTACATAAATCTGCAGTCCTTTGCTCCCTTCCCCTTGAAGAATTACTGACTCAAGGAGTTTGAGACAGAAAGCACCTAACACTTGATTATAAAGAATGAAATTTGAATCCTAGGGCAAAGATATTAAGAAAAATTTGGAAGAATTCTAACAGGAGAAAGCAGACCCAGTTTTGACTGTAAGGAAAGTTCATACGGCTGTGGTCGTTACACCTACCATCAATCGGCACTACAAGCTGCAACATGACTTTGCTGAAAGCCGTAGCAGGACAGCCTTACCCGCACCACTTCTCAGTTTGCATCAGCAGGAAAACCCACCGAAGGCCCATCTGCTCAACCACAGCACCAGGGTAATCAACGTTCTCAAGCCAATGAGCAAGCAGGCCTTTCTCATTCTCTTCATTCTTGCAGCACACCGCTTGCCACGAGGAGATGCCACTGTCATTCGTTACTTAAAAACAAGCAGAAGTCAGGAACACTGGTCATTTTCAGATTTTTATTAAAGGGGGGAAAAAAAAATATAATTTCTATAGCAGCAGTGAAGAGTTAACAGTGGAAAAGCCACAGATGTGATGCACAGTCTATCACTAGGGATTCTTCATAAATAGATTCTTTTTTTATTTTTGTTCTTTGAAGTAATTTGCAGAAATAATTAGTTTTGCAGCTTTCCAAAACAGTCACACCACAAACATCACCTAGAAGAGAAAGGAAAGACAGCTTCACAAAACATGGACTTCCAGTGGATACCGAGGGACAGTTCAGCAATTAATGAGAAAAAAAAAAAAAGCAAACCAAACCAGAACAATCCCACAAAAAAACAACCCCCACACTGCCCTTGCAGTAGGAATTGAAGTTCAGATCTATTAGAAGACTGAGCAGAAGCAGAACTATACTCTGCTGCTGAAGAGCTACCCACAAAGGCTCTACACTGCCACAAGGCTCCACCACCCTCAGAAGCACAGCAGTACTTCCTCCAGTATCAGTGAGGACTGCTTTGCCTTCCCTCTCTACAGGAAGGTGCCATCATGAATGGTATGCTGGGCCTTCCAGTGGCACCAGGTGAGATGTCAAGGCACTCAGAGGCAGAGGTCCTGAAGGCTATACTCACCACACTCACAGTCATGCTCATCTCACTCAGATCTTGAAGCCCAGAGCTCTCATGCACTCTTTGTGAGCTTCAATTAGGTGCCCACAGTTTTCTTCCCCCTTCTCGATGATGCTGCAAAACGAAAAGATTTCCAAGGTTCAACAACAAAATGTCTTTGATTGCAATTAGTCAAAGCGACAGAATGGACAAGATGTTGGAGACAACCAAAAGTCCCTATTAGGCTCCAGAGATCTTTTTGCCTATCCTGACCAGGGTAGCACTGTTGTGGAAAATGTAACACTATCTCAGAAAGGTGCCCAAGCACTCAAAACTCTGATAAAATGCGTCACAGCATTTCCTATTAACATGCCAGTCTCTATTCTGGGCAAGTCCAGATGGGGATTTGTTACACAACACAAGGCTGTTGCATCACTTCATCAAGCATGCTCATCTTGTCAGAAATCAGTTTCCAGTCATTCAGAATAGAAACAACAAAATTTCTCCAGTAAGGGACAAACACAGAATAAGCTGACAAGTAAATGACGTCTTAATCCAGCTTCAGTTGGTATTTATAAAAAACCTGTCCAGTTGCTCTTATTTACCACATATGGTAACTTTTGGTGTTACTCATCCATCCAAGCACCCAATACATATTCAAGCAGCAGGAAGAACCATCATTGGTCTGCTGCACATAGCACAAAAGCAGCTCAGACTTGGGTCTTTGACTGGCCCAGGGGTGAGGATTCCACCAGACCACGGGTCTGATCAACCCTCATCTACTGCATTACGCTATTCTTTCTACCAATGGAATACACTCACAAATTGTGAATAATTACAGTATCTTCTTAATCATTTAAGTTTTATTGCAGTAAGTATGGACTGGTTTGCTGGCTGCCCTGGGCAACTTCATCTGACCCGGGACTTGCATCCTATCATCCTTTGCTGGACTCACCTTCACTCTACTACGTAACTAGACACGCACCCCTAACTTTAAGCAAAGAAGAAAAACTGTTCAGTATTATGTCACCTACTGAATGACATCTGTACCACCTGTGAAGTTTTTAAAAAAAAAAAAAAAAAAGACAATTTGGTTGCCAGATTAAAGACTTTTTTTAATGACTGTCATAGAAAAAGGAACTCTATTCTGGGGGTGTATTTCATTCTGATCGATCCCTATGACTGTGATTAAGCCTATAATTACAAATGCAGCTATACAAACTCTTGTGAAATTTTGCACCCCTGGGAGAAATGCTGTCCACTGAGATCTAAAAACCAAAGTATTTTGTTTTATTAAAAAGAGAACATCATTTATAATCAATTAAACAATAAAATCTTACTACCTGCCGGTACTTGTTGCTTCAGTGAGTCAACAGTAGTGAAGACTTGTGAGCAACATTAAAAGCTAATCTCTGAAATCTCTTTTAAACTAGGGCTATGAGATATCAACCTCTTCGTTTCCAATTTATGCTTTTAAGACATTTTCTCCTCCTCCACATTCTCCCTCCTCCCATCCCTCTGGGATGCTCCAGCACCCTGTCCCCGGTGTAGGGAGGGCTCCCAGAGTCACCCCGGCACGCTGGCAGGGGTAGAAACTCCCCTGCCACCCTCCCTGCCCTGGCGACGAGCGGGACCGGGAGGGAAATTCAGCGGGGCAGGCCGCGCAGGCAGGGGGAGAACTGGTTCAAACGCCACCGCCGCAGCGGGACGAGGGGGGAGGGGAATCCCCGCGCAGGAGCTGCCGCCCGCCCCGGGGAGCTGGTGGCCGCCAGAAGCCACCTCCCTCAGCCCACCCCGAGGCTGCTGGGGCCCTCACCAGGCGTCCCGCGCCTTCTTGGTCTCGGGGCAGGCGCAGCAGGGCTTCAGAGGCTTCTTCTCTTCCCGCACCTCTCCCGCGCCCTTGCTGTCACAGCTGGCGGCGGCAACCGTCGACATGGCGGCGGCTTTCCCGCAGCCACAGCCTGCGCGAGACAGAACGGAGCGGAAACAGTCGTTATGGGGTTCTGTTGTTCTGGAGGCCTGGAGGTTTCGGGTGGTTAGGGGGAACCGGGGCTCGGGCGCTTGGTCTCCGGAGATGTGGGGA